>JABUQX010031442.1:20000-26450 GCA_015478945.1 Trachelipus rathkii | reverse complement strand
TGTTAGCTATCTATTAAAAAAAAAACATTTTTGTTTTCATATCTTTTGTTTGTGAAGAACTATATACGGTACATCAGTACATTTGAAAAACAATTAGAATAATGATATTTGACCGTAAAAATATTAATGTTAGCTAAATTTCATGTGTTCACTTTAACCCACAGTCAGAAACTATCAGTTTCAAAGAAATTAAATCTAATTTATTATATATTTTGGTATTAATATTTACATTGATGATTTATAAGCATAATTTGAGAGTTTGATTAAAATTGGTGAAATAGTTTTTCAAGTATTGCCCTTTGTAAATTGCATTAGAGATTGCTAAAACAATTAATTAACTGAAATTTTGTGCTTTCTTTTTTAAGTTCAAAATATTTCAACCTAATTTGCTGCTCAATTTTATTTCTTTTTCCGGGGTTTTATCCGTCTTTAATGAATAACATAAAAACTATAAGTTTTCATAATTTAAAGAGAAAATTATAATTAAGGTCAGGTAGAGTGTTCACTTTTACCATGTTTGATGATTATTAGAATATAAGAAGACAGGGAAGAATGTTGAAAATGTACAAAAACTTTTTAAAAGGTTTCGAAAGTCATGTCAGTTCGAGCTGAAGTCGAGAACCATTGCCATTTATCTCCAACTGAACCAAAATAAAAAATCCTTAAAAATTTACTATTCAAACCACAAATAATTAATTAATAAATATAACTATATATATATTTTACTTAAAGACAGACTATATACAAAGAAATCACACGAAGAACACCATGTTAATTCCATAACACAAAAACTTTCCATAAAATAATAAGATAACTACAACATTTTCTACGAAAAAGACAAATTCACACCTTCATCTGTTACTAATATCCAATTTTAATGATTGTAACCCCAAAAAACCCCAAATATTTCAAAAATGTCAAATAATTTGAGAAAAAATTATAATAAAGAAAACATTTAGATAATAAAAGTAATAGATTATTAAAAATCCGATTAAATCTGAAGATATTATAGTATTCCTCACACACAAAAAACTTTACGTAAAAAATATTATTAAGAAAAATCAGAATTTGAAAAGTCGTAACTATCTTCAAACACTTCTAAAACTATTTCCTATTGGTCAGCGGCATGAACCCAAAAACAAATCCACAAAAATATCTCAAAGATAAATTGACAAATAAGTATGGAGACTTTAATCAAAGATTAAAAAAAAGTATATAACAAGGCTATCAAAAAATTCAAAGACACCATAAGAGTAATCCTCACACACACATAAGACTACTTTCACTAATAAAAAATATATTACGACTGATAGTGAATATTACAGAAGGGGAATGGCACAAATTATATGGAGAGACTGAACACAACATACATGTCGCACAAAAAATAATTCCAAAAATATGTATCAAAAAAGCCAATGTTATACTAGAGACATATAGTATTATCCGAAAGAGATAATCGAAAAAGCATTCCTCACATCACAAAAGATCAAAAGAAGACAAGAAGTGAACTGCAGTGTAGAATATCTTGCGCTCAACACACTGAAACACCAATATCTCCGTTCACAAAACAATAACAGAAAAAATCAATGCTCAACGACTCTGTCTCAACCCCTGTCCAGAAAATGGCATGGCAGGTCTGTATTTGATTGCGACGAGGGCAAGAAGAAAAAGGGGAGAATTTACGAGAAAATTGAAGAAAAAAGAATATGGAAAAGAGGAATAGAACCTGTTACTCCAAAGGTTTAGAAGAGCTATTAAAAAATCCGAGTGAGTTAAAGTGCTCCCTAAAGGGAAGTAAAACACTTATCTAAAACATAGAAAACACTCCTCTCTACGAACTTAGGCAAGCTATTTCAGGGAGAGAAATGGCGGCAATGGCAAACTTTAATAGAGTATGAAACTCACGCACTCAATAAACCCAAGAGAGGAATATTTCAGAAAGTTAACGAAAAATTAATGAGTTAATAAGCTTTAAACTACCAAAAAAAGAGAATTAAAAATAGAATAAGACAAGCTATTAGGAGACTAAAGAAAGGGACTACATAGTATTTACTCACACAAAAAAACCTATATATATATAATTAACACAATATAAAATATAACTCCTTCTACGGATATGTATTTCAGGAGGAGATGGCCATTTAAATGACTGAAACAAAAAAAATCCAAAAATTTAATGATATATATCATTAAAAAAGATTACACGGAACGAAATTTTATATGACAAAAAATATCTATATATAACAAAAATAACGGCAATGATAATATAATGCAGAAAAAATAACTGCTGAGGGTATATACACAAAAAAATGAAACTCATGAGAACGCAGCCATGTGCAGTACATGCCGTCACACAAAGTAACCACATATGTTGATAAAATAATAATAGACAAAAAAGAATACACATCATTCTACAAGAGCACATGTATTCTCATGAGGAATGGTCCAATATATTTCATGCGCATTTGAACCCACAAAAAACCCCAAAAAATTTATTCAAATTTCAAAATTTTGACAAAAATAATAATGAGACTGTTACTACCGATAAAAATAAACAGCATAATTCAAAATCCGAAGACACTACATAGTAATCCTCACTAGGACAAAAACCTTTCAATAATAACATATAGATAATAAATCACACTTCGTATCTACAGAAAATATGTAATTCAGGAAGTAAATGGCATTAAATAATGAAAAGTCATGAATCCACAAAAAAATGACACCACAAAAAATTTTTCAATAAATTGAGAGACAAAGAAATCTTGGAATGTATTAATCACATTTTATTTAAAGCTATCAAAAGTCACTGAATGAAACTCAATATAATCCATCACAACAAAAAAAAATATAATATAAAATATTAGAAAATCACTTATTCTTAACGACTATGTTATTAAGGAGAGAGTGAAAAATGGCACAATTATTAATATTATGCTAGAACTGAACCAAAAAATCCAAAATTTTCAAAAATTTAGTACAAATTAATAAGGACCTGAGTTACTCCGAAAGTATATAATAGCTTAGATGCAAAAATTCCGAAGTACACATAGTGAATCCTCACACAAAATTCACGTTTAAAAATATTAAATAATCAACTTTTTCATACGAACTATTTATTTCTAAAGGAAGGAATGGCCGATATTTAGTAATGATGACTTAAACGCACAATAGTAACAAATCCAAACAGAAGGTTTCATAACCAAAAACCTTATCGACAAACAATTAATTAACCAGGATTCCTTTATCCGAAAGAGCGCCCCTATAACAGCGATTGAGATCGACGTAAAATCCCACATGCACACAATCGCATACGACTCTTCTTCACACAAAAATCTCTTGTCTGTAATGTAAATAAAACATCAACTTTTATTACAACACACGACACCTGAGCTAAGGTTCACAGAGTGCAGAAATAAGCACATTTTAGTGATGACATTAATAGCAAAAAAAATCACAAAAAAAGATTTCAAAATTGACAAAATTATTAATATATTATTTTGTTACTACTCTGTGGTAAAGCTGTGGTGCATATGAGTATCGGAAAGACATCATAGTATTCCCTCAACAACAAAAAACCTTATGTCATAAAAAAAAATAATTAAAAAAATCACTTATGTACTAGAATGGTAATAAAGATTTCAGGAGAATGGCACAATTTATATGATTGAAACACCCATAATAACCCATAAAATATATTCAAAAATTTAAAAAATTTGACACACAAAAATAATTAATGACCTTGTTAACCAGTTACTCCAAAAGTAAAACAGCTATCAAAAATCCGAGACACCATAGTATTCCTACCCAAACGTACACTAAAAAATTATAGAAATCAAACATATTTATTACGACTGTATGGATATTTAAGGAGGAGAGAAGAAAGAAAGAATAATGGCCATTTATAAAGACATCCGCACCAAAGAAAAAATCCAAAAAAATTTCAAATGATGAAATTGACAAAAATATTATGACCATGTATACTCCGAATAAGTATAACAGCTATTCAAAAAATTCGAAGACACCATAAGTAATGCAACTCACACAAAATAAATACACTTTTATTCAAAAAATAATAAAATATGACATTAATGTATCTAGACAGATCATTGGTAATTATAAAAGGAGGAGAGAAATAGGCCATTATTATATATTACTAGAGAAACCAGAAGAAATAAATCAAAAGAAAGTCCTCAAAATTGACAAAAATTATTAAGGACCTGTTTACTCCGAAAGAGATATAAACGAATGCTATTCAAAAAAATCCGATAAGAGCACAATAATATTCCTCACGACAAAAAAAACCTTTCTTAAAACATAATAAAGACATGTTTACCTAACGAACGAGATAATTGTATTTCAGGAGGAAATGGCCATTTATATGATGAACCAAAAAGAAATACAAAAAATAGAATATATTATATCAAAAATTATAGAAAAAATTAAATTAATGACCTGATTTAACTACCACACGGAAAAGATATAAAATAAACAGCTATCAAAAATCCGTGAAGACACAATAGTAATATCACTCACACACAAAATCATATTTTGTAAAAATTATAATAAATATCACTTTCTACGACTTGAATTTCAGGTGAAAGAAATTGGACCCATTTATAATGAAATGACATGAAACAAAAAAAAATATCCAAAAAAAATTTATCAATTACTATAAAAAATAGTATTAAGGATATATTATAATCAACTAAGTAAAAACAGTATCAAAAAGGCATCAACAACGAAAAAATAAGTACCTAAAATGTGTCAGTTATGTAAAAATAAAGAGCAAAATGTTGTCAACTACGTAAAACGTAGTAACTAAAAGGTATCAACAACATAGAAATAAATAGCCAAAAAAGTGTCAACCATGTGAAAATAAGTAGCAAAAAGTGTCACCCACGAGTACTTCTCACTATATTTAGAAAATAAATATTGAGAGATGTTTACCCAAAATGATCACATTATTTCTACGAATTTTATGCAGAGCTTGAGAAAATTTATTTCCCACGAAGGGGTCTTCAAAATTATTCTATTGCCCCGATATTAATAAATAAGCTGATGATTCGTTTAAATATTAAAATTATATGAATAAATAGGTAAAGGGAGTGAGATAATTAAATACATCAAAAGATACTAAAATCACAGATAAACAGATGTTTAGAATAAAAATAAAATAGGTTGAAAATACAACCTAACATAAAATATGGTTCAAAATTTTAACCTAAGAGTTTTTCAGAAATATTTATGTTTAAAAATAAATTATGGTTAAATTATAGTTTAACTGCAATTTTATTTTCAGATTTGTCACAAATATTTGTGAAAGCCATATATTGTTAAAATTTTGAACCATAGGCTCATGTCGATTATTTCTGTCCATGAACCTGAAGTCAATTTTTTTCCAGAAGTTACGTTATCGAACAAAAATATAGAACGGTGCGAGCATAGTGAGAGGAGTTTGAACTTTTTTCCTATATATATAGTAACATAACTTTAAGGTGAAACTAAAGAAGTTACCCGCATGATATCTCGAAAACTAAGATAGGTACAAGAAAACTGATAACATATATGGAATCAGCGTATGAAATTTGTATGGAAAATGAAAAAAAAAATTTTAATTTTTTTTTTATTCAAATTAAGATAGGGTACAAGAAAACTAATAACATTTAGAATCAGCGTATAAAATATGTATTAAAAAGATTTTTTTTTAACTAAAAGAATTTGTGTAAACCGCAAAGATGTAAAGAGTCGGTCTCGGTTCTCCTGGGGACGAGATGTTAGACTATTTCTCTGAGGGCTCCGAACTCCGTTCTTTGGTATTTAGTGTCGCGGGGTTCCTCCGCCTCTCCCCTGCCGGTGGACGACGTCCTCTGTCCCACCGTCGGCTCGAGCCTAAAAGAATTTTTACGCTGATTCCATATTTGTTATTAGTTTTCTACCTATCGTAGTTTGAGATATAAAAATAAAAAAAAGTAAAATTTTTTTTTTTCATTTTCCATACAAATTTCATACGCTGATTCCATATATTTTATCAGTTTTCTTGTACCTATCTTAGTTTTCGAGATATCATGCGGGTAACTTCTTTAGTTTGGCCTAACTTTAATGTATAGCATGTGAAATAAGTTATATAATAATATAAGTTTGGTTACGTAAATTAAGCAAGTGGTTATGTTATTTCAAATATGTTATTTTAAGTTACAAAATAGGTAGCATAGATTTAAACTTTTTTTTAAATATTTTTAAAGGTGTGAAGCTCTTTTATTACAATATAGTTTTATTTTGACTCACTACATTTTCATTTTGATTTTTTTCAAATGTGTTCGAATCCAAGCAAACGATATGGATATGGACACAGATAAAAGACATGATCCGAACTATATTTTGTGTTAGGTTGTATTTTGAACATATATTTTTATTCCAATCATTAGTTATTTCAGTGATTTATATAAA
>JABUQX010031442.1:0-15000 GCA_015478945.1 Trachelipus rathkii | reverse complement strand
TCATTTTCCTATCGTTTCCATAGAGTATTTTTGAAGAAGGTGTCGAGACCTTTTTATGATGGATGTTGTGGTCGGCTTTCTTTCTTCACGATTCTTCACCCAACTCATATATTTGCTTCTTTTTCCCTTCATATATTCACTTAATCCTTTTATCTCTTTCTTATAAATGAATCTCGTCAATCATTGGCACTACCATACCTTCCTCTCCTCTAGGCACTACCTCTCTGTTTCATCCCTGTTTGGTGAGTATAGCTTAAGATCATCCATATAGAATATGTGCAATATTTGCTTTGTTATGCTTTTTATCCTTGGGTTGATTCTATATCCGTTGTTGAGGTTGTTTAGCATGTTACTCAAGAGGTTCATGGGCAGCACAAACAACATGGGAGATATCGAATCATCCTGGAATACCCCTCTTTTGATTTTCATCTCATCCAGTTTCATCACTTCTTTTCTGTCAGGCAAATTATTATTTATTTTCCATTTGGCCATAGGTCTTTCAAAGAAATTAATTACTTATTCATTCATTTTACAGATCTTCATAATTTCTTCAAACCACAAATTAAGTACGTTATCATAGGCCTTGCGGTATTCAATACAAGGACTGCATAAGTTCTTTTGTGCCCTTCTGATGTTTTCAACCACCTTCTTATTTATAAAATTATACGAAGTAACTGTTCCTTTGTTCCATGCGAACCTTTACTACATCCTTTTTGTTCTTCACTCAGTATATTCTTATTGATTATGTGGTTCAGTCTCAATGTTAGCACTCCAGTCAACGTTTTATATATTTTCGGAAGGAAGGTTATTGATTTGTATTTACCGGGGTCATCTGTCTTTTCTGGTTTTGGAATTAAAGTGGTTTCTCCCACGGTTAACCATTCCGATATTTCCTCTGTACGCACCATTATCCTGTTAAAACTGTCTGTAAGAGGACCAATGAGACCAGCAACTTTTTTAACCATACATTCTGTATTCTATCAATTCCCGGTGCTTTCCAGTTACTTAGTTTTTTTTGACAACATTCTTAACTTCTGACTGTTCAATCATTGGGAAAGAAAATTTCCCAATATTTGCAGTCTCAAGGCTGTTTTTTAATTCTCTAATCCAATCAGCTTGAATGTTATGTTGTTCTCATATGTTTTTCCAAACCTCTCAATTTTTGCTTTTTCTGCAGGATGTTACTTACTCATATTTGAGTTTCTCTTAATGATCAATAAAACCTTTCAGGATCTTCCTTAATAATCCATTATGCATTTTTTCTTTTTCAATCTTTTCACATACTTTCAGTGTTTTCGATTTCGCTGAAAACTGAAGTTTTCTTTTGACTAGGGCATGCGCCAGTACATCTCCATTTCTAACTCTCTCTCTCTCTCTCTCTCTCTCTCTCTCTCTCTCTCTCTCTCTCTCTCTCTCTCTCTCTTTCTCTCTCTCTCTCATCTTAACATGTTTTCAGCTCTATTCTTGGCCACTCGTGTTCGGAGTTCGGACTTCTCCTCTCTGGAACATATTAAGCAATTCAATTTCACTCCTCAGATTTTCAAGTTCCTTATCCAGTTTAAATTTCCAGGGAGGTTTCTTATATCTTCTCCTTCGAGTTGTCTCCTTTTCTTTTTTAATTACTTCTAGTTCTCATCGCCTCTGCCACTGATCTCGTTGTCGCATAGTACAATCCATTGATCTCTGTGAGTTCACAATTTTGTGGTATTATTCTGGGAATAATATATATATATATATATATATATATACTATATATATATATATATATATATATATATATATATATATATATATATATATATATATATATATATATATATATATATATATATATATATTTTTAGTCATTTATTTTCTTACCTTTTTTTCTTTGGGTTATTCCTGCAATTACATCCTCTTCCCTATATTTGGCAATTTTATTTAACATCTCTTCCTCCTCATTATCATTGTTCGAGTTTATGCTGGTATGTCGAGGGTGGAGAGGATCCTCAATCAATTCTTCCGTTAGCGAATCTAGTTCCCCATTTTTCCCACTTACAGTGTCTGATAAACTTTCCAATTCCTCTCTCAATGGCCTGTATTTGACCGGTGCTGAAGCTCTTTCAATTATTTTTATTACCAGCTCATCATCATCCAATTCTTTATAATTATTTTCCATCTGTATTTTCATTTTTTGTTTTGAAGTTTTCTTTATATCTTCTGCCAACTCTATAGTTAGATTAAAATCATTTTACACCTTCTGCAGCATTTTCTCTAATCCTTTCAAGATCTTCCGTTGTGGGTAAAGTATTTTTATTATTTTCGCAATTATTATTATTATTATTATTATTATTATTATTATTATTATTATTATTATTATTATTATTATTATTATTATTAGTAGTAGTAGTAGTAGTAGTAGTAGTAGTGTGTTAAACATTATATTATTATTATTATTATTATTATTATTATTATTATTATTATTATTATTATTATTATTATTATTATTATTATTATTATTATTATTATTATTATTATTATTATTATTACTTTTATTTACGTTTATCTTTCACTTTCCTTTCTTTGGTGTAATTCAAAATACATTGTTTTTGTTTTCCTCTCAGTGTCTTCATGTCTTTTGAAGAATATATGTCCCATCAAGTAGTTGCCTTTAATTTATATTTCTGAAATATATTTCCACATTTCCCTTTCTTCTGCTTTCTGTTCAGTGTACTCACCGATAAAATAACTTTCCATAAGGTTTTCATTTAAAAAAAAAAACAAAAAAAATATATTCCTTCATTTTCATGTTCATCTATTAAAACCGCACATGTTCAACCTTCATCTGAGTTAATGCGTTTTTCAACCTCTTTCTGAATCTGTTTTATTTGAAAACTTCAGTAATTTGCGTTTTTCTTATTTCAATGTTGGTTGCTATGCTGTGGGGGTCTAGCAGCTGTGGTGCCTTCCACTTTATTCTTGCCCATGACTCTCCTCTTTCAACTGATCCCTTACAATACATGAATCGTTGAGATAAATTAAATGACTATCATTTAATCAAGTAGTTGACCTCATTTTTGCTTACAGATCATGCAAGAGTTCCATCTGCTTTTTCAAAGGCAAACTTTGATAAGAATAAGGTCAGCTTGGAATTTATAAAAAAAAAAAAAAAAAGCCATATTCCCGGAGAGAAAAGTTCATTATGATATAAAACTTTATCCATGCATTGCGTGTCTTGCATCAATTAAGTATTCAGCACTAATATATATATATATATATATATATTATATATATATAATATATATATATATATATATATATATATATATATATATATATATATATATATATATATATATATATATATATATATATATATATATATATATATATATTATTTAGTGCAGAATTTATTTTTTATTTATTGTGTTTATATTTAGTGAAGAATAACTATTCTTTTTACATAAAAAAAAACGTTTTTTTTTTTTCAACAACAACATCAAACTGGCAAAAACACGAATTTTTCTTGTTTTTATTTAAATATACAGTATATTATTTTACTAGTATGCATTGTCTTTTTATTATCAAGATCTAATTTTTTTATTGATTGTCTCCAGAATAGCTTTTACTCATAATTGAACTGTATTAACAACTGGTTTTAAATGGCGATTAGTTGTAGACAAGATAATTTTATTTTTTAATTAACTGTTAATGCTAAGTAGGGAAAAATATTTCACCGACGTAAGCCGTTCCAAACATTGATATCATTATTAATGTTAAATATTTAGATTTGTGCAATTTAAAAAAAAAAAAAAAATTCACAACTAAGCAATTCCAAACTGTATTCGTGCACCATTAAACCAGTTAATTATACAATACAACTATACTAACACAAAGCTATTTCAAGGCTTATAAGCAAAAAAAAGTAGCTCTAAATAACAAAAAATTATGAAATAGTAAAATAATATACTATTTGGTATAAAATAAACAAAACAAACAAAAAACCTGAAAACAATAAGATAAAAAAAAGGTTTTAACAACTATATATATATATATATATATATATATATATATATATATAACAAAAATCATTTAAATGATATATAAATATATATATATATATATATATATATATATATGTATATATATATATATAATAACTAATATATATATGTATGTATATAATATATATATAATAATAATATATATATCTACTATATTATGACTTAAAATTTAAATAATAATATATTATATAATATATATATATATATAATATATATATATATATATATATATATATATATCTTCTTTCTTTCTTAATATATAATAATATAATATATATACATATATATATATATATATATATATATATATCTTTAATAATAATAATATTATATAAATATATTTTTATATATATATATATATATATATATATATATATATATATATATATATATATTAGAGTAAGGTGATTATGGACACTACACGTGTGATGCAAATATGTATTTTCTTCTTGACAGAATTATTAATTATAATTTTAATAATATTGAAGATAGTTTTAAAATTTCAAAAACTTGAAAAATATTTTTATCTCTTAACTTTTGTGTTTTTATTTTTCATTTTTAATTTAATATCTTAATTGCACTTATAATTAATTAATTAAATTAATGTATTGCAAAATTAAAAAAGTGTATGATCTACATAGTGTGAATATATATATATATATATATATATATATATATATATATATATATATATATATATATATATATATATCTATCTCTCACTATAGATACATATGTATATATATTTATATATATATATATATATATATATATATATATATATATATATGTATATTTATATATATATATATATATATATATATATATATATATATATATATATATATATATATATATATATATATATATATATATATATATATATATATATATATATATATATATATATCATAACATCTATATACTTTCTATATATATATATAACAGCATATCTATATAATAGAGCTGCATATATATAGATATATATATACAAACGGATGAAGCTAACTTAAAATTCAAATTTAAATGAATGAGTCACAGGAGATTTACTCTCCATCCAGCGGGATTCGAACATTGGACTTCCGCGTCGCAGAGGTAACAACCGGATGCTCTAACCACTAGATCCACGTCCCCAAAAAGAACGTTTCAAGCGTAGTTTTTAAAGCACCCGGTTTTCTCATCCCATAATTGCTGAGTACTCAGGGACGGTCTCCGGAACCCCAGCTCTTTGGTATTTGGGTGTCGCGGGGGTTCCTCCGCCCCTCCCCTACGGGGTATGGAAAACGTCCCCCCCTCTGTCCCACCGTCGGCTCGAGCCCCAAAAAAAATTTACGCTGATTCCATATATGTTATTATTTTTTTTATGTACCTACCGTAGTTTTGGAGATATAAAAAAATAAAAAAATAAATATTTTTTTTTATTTTCCATACAAATTCATACGCTGATTCCATATGTTATCAGTTTTGCTTAATACCCTATATTAGTTTTCAGGGAATATCATGCGGGTATCTTTTTTTGTTTGTTCTATATATATATATATATATATATATATATATATATATATATATATATATATATATATATATATATATATATATATATATATATATATATTTTTTTTTTATAATATATATATATATATATATATATATATATATATATATATATATATATATATATATATTACCATATATAGGTGATAATTGGTTTAAAACTACAACTCATATCTCAAAAACTACAATAGATACAGGAAAAAGGAATACATTGTTGGAATCCTGGTAACATTTTAGTGCGGAAAATGTAAAAAAAAAAAAAAAAAAAAAAAAAAAAAAAAATATCTCAAAAACTACAAAAGCTACAAAAGGAATACATTTTTGGAATCCTGGTAAAATTTTACATAGGAAAATGTAAAAAAATAAAATAAAATAAAATAAAAATTATTGTTAATAATTATAGTAATATGATTAGAGAGCCTATTTAGAGACCTTTTATTGGTTACTCGTTAAAATAAATAGACTTTCTATTAAATTTTGCTTTTTTTTTACTAAAGAATACCCCAAGGGTATACCGCACCGATGGAAGGAGTCGGGTCTCTCGGCCTTCCGGGAACTACGGGGTAGGACTAATTCCCCCACTCCGGGGTCTCCGGAACTCCGCTCTTTGGTATTTGGGTGTCACGGGGGTTCCTCCGCCCCTCCCCTACAGGGTATGGAAAACGTCCCCCCCTGTGTTCCCCGTCGGCTCGAGCCCCCTACATTGCTGTGTAATACCTTTACAAATAATATATATATATATATATATATATATATATATATATAATATATATATATATATATATATATATATATATATATATATATATATATATATATATATATATATATATATATATAGTATATTGTCCCTTATTTAGTTCACACGTATTTATTTATTTTATTTTATTTTAATTTTAAATTTTCCTATGTAAAATTTTACAAGGATTCCAAAAAATGTATTCCTTTTCATAATATTGGTTTTGGTCTGTTTTTGATTTTTTTATACATTTCTGCTAAAAATATTGAGATTCAATGTATTCCTTTACCTTAATCTATTATATTGGATATGATTAATTTTAAACAAAAGTGTAGTTTTGACCAAATGTCACCATATATATGTAATATATATATATATAATAATAATAATAATATATATAATATATATATATGTAATAATAATATATATATATATATATATATAAATATATAAATATATATATATGTATATAATAATAATAATAATAATATATATATATATATATATATACTATATATATAATATATATGTATATATATAATAATAATATGTAATATATATGTATATAATAATAATAATAATAACATATATATATATATATATATATATATAATATATAATATAATAATAATAATAAATATATATATATATATGTATATATATATATATATAATAATAATAATAATAATAAATAATAATATATAATAATATATAATAATAATATATAATAATAACTAATATATATAAATAATATATATGTATATATAATAATATGTAATAATAATAATATATATAATATATCTATAATAATATATAATAATAATAATAATAATAACTAATAATAAAATAATAATAACGTATATGTATATAGATATAGTCAATAATAATATTATATATATCATATATATATATCACAGTAGCCATCTAATCCCTTGAACAAATGTAAAATTAGTTGGACATGATTTATTATATTCAATTTTTTATGATGATCTGTCAGTTATAAGTATAAAATTACATGATTTTTTAAGACCTTTGTAGTACATTATTATTCATATTTTTTAATCAAACCGGACCCTTTCTCTTCATCTTTATCATTATAAATTATTATTTTAACATTCTAAAATATCGTTCAAGTAGATAAATAAATGTCAGTGATATTTTGCGGTCCAATTATATATATATATATATAAAAAAATGGCTTTTTTTTCGGTGAGGACGTAGCCTGAGCTTGGCTTTGAGAACTTAGCCTAAGCTTCGCGTTGAGATAATTTTTTTTTTTTTAAAAGAACAAAATGTCGCTTTATTTATTTAAATATAAGATTTCTCAAATGTTAATCGCATCGTAAAGAGGATTAGAACTAATTTCTTTGACATTATACGGTATTAAAATAAGTGTTAAATGCGATTCGATACCTTTTAAAATCAAGTGAATTTATTTGTTCACTTATCGTATTCAATTGCATTATTTGATACGAATATGTAGATGTGATTAATCACCTGCCGGTTATAATAATAATAATAATAATAATAATAATAATAATAATAATAATAATAATAATAATAATAATAATAATAATAATAATAATAATAATAATAATAATAATAATAATAATAATAATATAATTAATGAAATCGTCGGGTACACCAGTTATGTCCAACGTCGAAATGTTAGGGATCCCCTCCCCCCCTCCTTCTCCTTGAGACAGTTCATTCTCTTTTCTACATTAAATAAAAAAGAAAATTTCATGGTTCATTAACGAGAAGAGTAGGGAGGTTGGTTTTTAACTCTTGTCTCACAACCAATAAGTTAAGGGACCGACTCGCATTCCTTTCCTTTCCTTCATGGTTCATTAAAATGTTATGAGGCAACTTCAAGGGGAGAAATTAGGTTCCTTTCCATTATTAAATCCAGTAATGGCTGTTCATTATTTTCTGATATTTTTTCTTTTGGGGGAACTTTGGCGTGTAATAAAAAGTCTTATTTCCTTTGGGACAGGCAGTATCATT
Organism: Trachelipus rathkii; assembly: GCA_015478945.1. Taxonomy (NCBI): domain Eukaryota; kingdom Metazoa; phylum Arthropoda; class Malacostraca; order Isopoda; family Trachelipodidae; genus Trachelipus; species Trachelipus rathkii. The sequence goes on along the minus strand of JABUQX010031442.1, from coordinate 6,657 downwards.
AGTATGATAAAGAAACGTAACGAGTGTGATCGGATCTTCCCAGATCAGACTCATTTTATTCCTCGGATCATTTTTTTGGTGTGTGTGTGTGTGTGTGTTTAAGAGCGGACCTTACCCACGAAGGGCATATGTCGCCCCTCCAGGAAGACAAAATACTGCCCTTCGGGCCATCAAGAGGTCAAGATAAGTGAACCCACTCGCAATGATGGCTCGTGATGCTCTATCCCCTCTATAATTTACAATAATTGTCGATAATTATTATTGCTATATTCATGGTGTAGTAAACAAGGAACGAATACGGTGAATTTAACAAAACTGGACGTGGCTTAACAGATTATCTTTGTTTGGTTATCTAACTTTATAACTGTGATGGCAACGTCGGGAAGGTGAAAAATTCTAACATTTGTGTAAGTATTTATTTGATAATATCAAGTTAAAGTTTTTACAATATAATTTAATAGTGCTGCCAGATTCGCAAACTGATGAGAACAATTTATAATACACGTTTAAAAAACTTGTCTTTTCACAAAACTTTATCAGATGGATAATTTTTCTAAAAACCTGACGACTCCAGTGCTACTAAATCATCTCTCTATTGCCCCTTCAGGCTCAGTTCTTCCTAAGGGCCTCCCACACACACTTCGGAAAACCTCTCAGTTTCAAACTGAACAAACTAGACAGGACAGTTCCGCCGGATATCCCTAAGGCAGGGGTGGGCAACAATTGACACGCTTGCCCAAAGTGGCACTCCGATAAATTGTTTCTGGCAGGTCAAGCAATATTTTAGGCAAATAAAAAATATCTACAAAAAAACAAGTTCGTAAAAACCTGTCAATTTTTTCATTCAGTCAGTTTTACATGATTTACATAATAATTTGCAATAAATATTGTCTTTATTATTTAAAAATTACTTCAAATAGCTTAAAAGATATCAAATATTGAGTCCTGAAAAAATTTTGGTTGGTACATGGAAAAATTTTGTCAGAGATTCTGAGGTTGCCCATCCCTGCACTAGGGCATGCACACGCTCCAGTATTCCTCTTAGTTCAGTTCAATCCGTCATGGCGTCAGAAGGCGTGGTAATGGGTGTTATAGAGTTATACATTATGATTATTATAATTATTATTATTATTATTATTATTATTATTATTATTATTATTATTATTATTATTATTATTATTATTATTATTATTATTATTTTATTATTATTATTATTATTATTAATTATTATTATTATTATTATTATTATTATTCATTAATTATTATTATTATTATTATTATATTAATATTATTATTATTACCCATTATTATATTATTATTATTACTATTAAGGTTCTCATTCATATTATATATATATATGTATATATGTAATATATATATATATATATATATATATATATATATATATAAATATAAATGCTGCATATATATTTATATATATATATATATATATATATATATATATATATATATATATATATATATATATATATATATATATATATATATATATATATATATATAAAAGTGATAATAACCCTGCAATCAAATTTGTATTTGTAAATACCCCTAATGTATTTTCACCATGCTAGGATACGATCCTGGACCCTTGCAGATGAGCGTGCATGTGTTTGACCACTACGCTACGACAAGAGACAAAAGAGAAACCGAGAATACTTCTACTGTCCAAGAAGAGCATTACTACGGCTCCTCCCGCTCGCACTCGAACGTAGGGCCAAACAGGGTACCGCGCATGGTGAATAATAATACCAAGACCGGGGGTTATTATGTATAAGTGAAATGCAATACCCTGCAATCAAATTTGTATTTTGTCAATACCCCTAATGTATTTTCACCATGCTAGGATACGATCCTGGACCCTTGCAGATGAGCGTGCATGTGTTTGACCACTACGCTATGACGAGACAAAAGAGAAACCGAGAATACTTCTACTCAAGAAGAGCATTACTACGGTTCCTCCCGCTCGCACTCGAACGTAGGGCCAAACGGGGTACCGCGCATGGTGAATAATAATACCAAGACCGGGGGTTATTATGTATAAGTGAAATGCAATACCCTGCAATCAAATTTGTATTTGTAAATACCCCTAATGTATTTTCACCATGCTAGGATACGATCCTGGACCCTTGCAGATGAGCGTGCATGTGTTTGACCACTACGCTACGACGAGACAAAAAAGAAACCGAGAATACTTCTACTGTCCAAGAAGAGCATTACTACGGTTCCTCCCGCTCGCACTCGAACGTAGGACCAAACAAGGTACCGCGCATGGTGAATAATAATACCATAAACCGAGGGTTATTATGTATAAGTGAAATGCAATACCCTGCAATCAAATTTATATTTGTAAATACCCCCTAATGTATTTTCACCATGCTAGGATACGATCCTGGACCCTTGCAGATGAGCGTGCATGTGTTTGACCACTACGCTACGACGAGACAAAAGAGAAACCGAGAATACTTCTACTGTCCAAGAAGAGCATTACTACGGTTCCTCCCACTCGCACTCGAAAGTAGGGCCAAACAGGGTACCGCGCATGGTGAATAATAATACCAAGACCGGGGGTTATTATGCATAATGAAATGCAATACCCTGCAATCAAATTTGTATTTGTAAATACCCTAATGTATTTTCACCATGCTAGGATACGATCCTGGACCCTTGCAGATGAGCGTGCATGTGTTTGACCACTACACTACGACGAGACAAAAGAGAAACCGAGAATACTTCTACTGTCCAAGAAGAGCATTACTACGGTTCCTCCCGCTCGCACTCGAACGTAGGGCCAAACAGGAACCGCGCATGGTGAATAATAATACCAAGACCAGGGGTTATTATGTATAAGTGAAATGCAATACCCTGCAATCAAATTTGTATTTGTAAATCCCCTAATGTATTTTCACCATGCTAGGATACGATCCTGGACCCTTGCAGATGAGCGTGCATGTGTTTGACCACTACGCTACGACGAGACAAAAGAAGGGAGGATACTTCTACTGTCCAAGAAGAGCATTACTACGGTTCCTCCCGCTCGCACTTGAACGTAGGGCCAAACAGGGTACGCATGGTGAATAATAATACCAGACCGGGGATTATTATGTATAAGTGAAATGCAATACCCTGCAATCAAATTTGTATTTGTAAATACCCCCTAATGTATTTTCACCATGCTAGGATACGATCCTGGACCCTTGCAGATGAGCGTGCATGTGTTTGACCACTGCATACGACGAGACAAAGAGAAACCGAGATCACTTCTACTGTGTATTGCAGGTATTGCATTTCACTTAGTACACCTAATAACCCCGGTCTTGGTATTATTGTTATATGCGGTGCCTGTTTTGTTTCGGTTCAAGGTGGAGGAACCAGAGTAAATATCTTCATCAAATTTGATATTTTAAATACCCCTTTTTGTCTCGTCGTAGCGTAGTGGTCAAACACATGCACGCTCATCTGCAAGGGTCCAGGATCGTATCCTAGCATGGTGAAAATACATTAGGGTTTATTTACAAATACAAATTTGATTGCAAGGTTAAAATTATTCCTCGGTGGTATTATTATTCACCATGCGCGGTACCCTGTTTGGCCCTACGTTCGAGTGCGAGCGGGAGGAACCGTAGTAATGCTCTTCTTGGACAGTAGCAGTATTCTCAGTTTCTCTTTTTGTCTCGTCTGGCGTAGTGATTGAAACACATGCACCTTTCATCTGCAAGGGTTGGGATATCCTAGCATGATGAAATGCAATTACAAATTTGATTGCAAGGTTAAAATTATTGCATTTCATTATACATAATAACCCCCGGTTTATGGTATTATTCACCATGCGCGGTACCCTGTTTGGCCCTACGTTCGAGTGCGAGCGGGAGGAACCGTAGTAATGCTCTTCTTGGACGGTAAATTGACCTCGGTTTCTCTTGCGGCACCGTCGTAGTAGTGGTCAAACACATGCAGCATCTGCAGGGATCTGGGGATATATCTGTGGGGTGAAATAGCTGGTATTACAATAAATTTGATTGCAGGGTATTGCATTTCACTTATATATATTTGGTCTTGGCTTGTTATTATTCACCTTGCGCGGTACCCTGTTTGGCCCTACGTTCGAGTGCAGGCAGGAGGAGACCATAATGCTCTTCTTGGACAGTAGAAGTATTCTCGGTTTCTCTTTTGTCTCGTCATGTGGTCAAACACATGCACGCTCATCTGCAAGGGTTCAGGATCGTATCCTAGCATGGTGAAAATACATCAGGGGTATTTACAAATACAAATTTGATTGGTGTGCATTTCACTTATACATAGCCTTTGGTCTTGGCGTATTTATTCACCATGCGCAGCCCTGTTTATTTACAGTTTCAGAGTGCAGGCAGGAGGAACCATGTATGCTCTTCTTGGACTGATCGCTTTCTCTTTTGTCTCGTCGGCAACGTGGTCACTTTTGTACACCACTCATCTGCAGGTCCAGGATCGTATCCTAGCATGGTGAAAGTACGTATGTGAATTTGCAAATTACTTCATTCTGATTTATTGCACTTCATTATACATAATAACCCCCGGTCTTGGTATTATTATTCACCATGCGCGGTACCCTGTTTGGCCCTACGTTCGAGTGCGAGCGGGAGGAACCGTAGTAATGCTCTTCTTGGACAGTAGAAGTATTCTCGGTTTCTCTTTTGTCTCGTCGTAGCGTAGTGGTCAAATTATACAAGCTCATCTGCACGGTCAGGATCATATCCCTAGCATGGTGAAAATACATTGGGGGTAGTGTTGGCCGAGCACCGGATTTTTGCGCACCCGCACCGCTCCGCACCTGGAGGTCGCGCACCGCACCGCACCACCCGTCATCTTACCGCACCGCACCACACCGCACCGCCTCTTTTGCAATGCGCACCGCACCGCACCGCACCGAGAGCGAACCACAGCGCACCGCACCGCACCAAAATTTGCGCACCACGCACCGCACCGCACCGGATATATATATATATATATATATATATATATATATATATATATATATATATATATATATATATATATATATATATATATATATATAATATATATATATATATATATATATATATATATATATATATATATATATATATATATATGATATTTAACACATCGTCTCTGTATAAAAATAAAAAAAAAAGATAATAAAACTGGAATAATAAAAATATATCTAAGGAGGAAGTAACTTAAGGTTACTTTAAGGTTAATTTAACTCATACTAATTAACATTAAATTAACCTTATAAGAATAACCCTATAATAATAACATTATAATAACATTATACTAGACCCAATATATATATATATATATATATATATATATATATATATATATATATATATATATATATATATATATATATATATATATATATATATATATATATATATATATATATATATATATATATATATATATATATCATCTACCTTTTTTTCCCCAAGACTGGGGGTAAGGCGCGTGACATGCACCGGAAACAGAAAAGTAGTAGAAGAATATGACACAAGTCGAAAAGAAAGCCCAGCCTTACCGCCCCCTCTATACCTATTAGTGAGAACTCGTCGCAGTCAGAAAATCCACCTAGAGCTTCACGGGACCGCGACGGACCCTCACTCTGGCATATCGTCAAGTGTAGGGTTCATTCCTTGGCCCAGGTGGGCCACAACCATATCCCCTCACAAACCCCCGCCATTTACTCCTATTATGCACCTTTCTTCTCGCCTCTGCCAAACTCACATTTCTCTCCTCCAGACATTCCTTTACTGACTCAATCCACTTTTCTTTGGTCTCCCAGCCGGTCGATTCCCAACACACTCACCACTATACATCCGCTTAACCAACCGACTATCATTCATCCTTTCCACATGACCAAACCATCTCAACATACTTTCATTTATTCTCTCATTTACCCCTTTCTTCACACCACACAACTCTCTTATACGTTCGTTCTTCATTTTATCAATTATTCTCACACCTAACACGCCATTTGTCATCTGAACACTTTGAACTTTAGATCTATACCTCTTACTCCAGACCATAGTCTCACTACTATACATTAACACAGGTAACAACATACCCTCATGTAAGACCCTAGTGCACTCAAGACGTAGTCCCTTTACATCCACCATCGATTTAATTGCACCAGACACCTTCCTGCCATTCACAACTTTCCTACTACACTCTGCATCATCCGTTCCCTTTTCATCCAACATATATCCTAAATATTTGAACTCAGACACTTGTTCCAGCTGCTCACATCTAACATAACTTCACACCGAGGACTGTCCTCACTAACAACCATAACCTTACTCTTATTTACGTTTACTTTCAAAACCCTCCTTTTACACACCCTGCCAAATCTCTCTACCAATCCTCTCGAACTCTCTTCAGATTCACCAGACAAAACCAAATCATCCGCATATAATAGGTAGGGCACCCTCCACTCACCTCCATTCTCCATCATTCTAACACCATTTCCTGCCACCCTCATCTCTAATTCTTTCATAACTCCATCCATATACAAATTGAATAGCCAAGGAGACATAACACATCACTGCCTCACTCCACTATTAATAATATATATATATATATATATATATATATATATATATATGACCACATTAT
>JABUQX010031441.1:67500-70172 GCA_015478945.1 Trachelipus rathkii | reverse complement strand
AGGATAGAAAGAAAAAAATAAAAAAGTGAAGGAAAAATAAGATAAGGAAATAAAAGAAACATAAAAACTGAAGTAATTCTATTTTATTGGAAAAACCTATTGAAACTAAGCGCAACTTATTTCCACCTCTCTCTCAGCCTTGCCATACAAACACACGCACTCACTTATCATATATATAATATATATATATATATTATATATATATATATATATATATATATATATATATATATAAATTTTATAATATATAGAAATATATATATATAATATATAATATATATAAAATATATATATATATATATATATATATATATATATATACTTATATATATATATATATATATATATATATATATATATAATATATATATATATATAATATATATATATATATATATATATATAATATATATATATAATATAGATATATAAAATATATAAAAGGACTTGCTAGATTGGTGGCTTAATTTTAAGGGCAAGCCCCTATATAAGAGGATATGGTAAATTTAAAAATCCATATTTCGAATGAGGTATTTATTAAACATATGTAGAGATAATCAATATAAGTAAAGTAATAAAAGTCCCTTCTGTTGAGATACTCTCTCTATCTTAGGCGAATTGGTAGTCACAGCCCTTTCCAGCGCGTTTTTCGAACTTGTTTTTGTGCGAGGATTTGTGTTTGTGATCGAAATTCGAGTCGCAGCCTTTTCCTTGAAATTTACCTCTCTTGCCGGGAGGATTTCCTGGAGAGAGTATCTTGGTGAATTTATTTCTTCAGTTTCTTTATGTTAATTTTATCTGCTCTGTAATTCTGCTGACTGAGAGTATTCAAACGAGCGGGTTTATATATCATTTTTCATTTTGACTTATGCTAAAATTTTGCTCGCCAAATCTTAGCGTAAGTACGAACATAAATTAAAAATTTTTACAAAGTTATAATGGAGTGCTAACATTACTTCCTGCGCTAAACACGGAGTGAGAAAGTATATTAAAATAATTATACAAGATATAAAAATTAACCTTCATTCAAATGTATACATATTTGTGGGCATTTAAACAATGCACACAAACAGATAAAACATATCAATGGGGTAAAATAATAATTTAAAATACATAGTTGAGAGTACTTTCAAATGCTAACATATTTCTAATTTTATGTCCGAAGACAATAAGTAGACTTATAACATTTGAAGGCAAAAAAATTAGTATACATAAAATTTGAGAATACTCAAATACGAGCGATAATTGGTTACATTCCGAAGATCTAAACATTTATACAAATTATTTGAATACAAAAAAAATACAATAATGTTATATATATACAGAAAATAAAAGATGCATTCAAGCACAAGCATATTTGGTTATATTCGTTAGATATAAACAAACAACAAAACTTTAAATACCAAAATATTTATACATAATTATTGATATTGAACAATTGAGTTATCACAAATTAAATTAGGGCCCACATTGATCGAACCGGTTGCATTCAAGGAAGACCAGTATTAAGGCGTTTCTAAATGTATCCATGATTTGACATTTGCGCACAGTAATAGTTTTCAAAGCTGTAGTTACGAGAGAAACATTGCTTGACATATGTAGAGACGAAGTTGCTTGAAATTTAGGTCCTTTATTTGAAAAATTTCTTCATACATAAAAAGGGAGCGGTCACAGAACCATTTAGAATTCGAAAAGGAATCAGAGTTCGTAGTGGAATCCAAAAATGAGTTTCTGCCCATAATCCAAACTTGAAATGATGAAAGAAATCCATACCGTAAAGGAAGTTTGCTATGTCTAGAGGCGAATTTGCTTGAAATTTAGGTCCTTTATTTGAAAAATTCTTCATCATAAAAAGGAGCGGTCACAGAACCATTTAGAATTCGAAAAGGAATCAGAGTTCGTAGTGGAATTCAAAAAATGAGTTTCTGCCCATAATCCAAACTTAAAATGATGAAAGAAATCCATGCCGAAAAGGAAGTTTGCTATGTCTAGCGATGAATCCTCGAACTGTGATAGTTGTGAAAAGGTGAAGACCATAAATCCAAATTTATTTTAAAAAATGAAAATTGAAGTCATATTGAAATGTTCATTTGTTGAGTCATCTTCTCTCGGAGGTTTCTGATTGAAAAGTTTTAGTATATTATTGTAAGTTTTTTTCTTTTTCTTCATTTTGTTTGTTTTTTAGAAGGCGTAGATTGAAGTACTGGGTGTTCTTTTCCGGGTTCACCAATTATATAGGGTAAAACTTGCTAAGTTGGTGGTTTCTTTTAAGAGCAAGCACCCTATATAAGAGGTTAGTAATTTAGAAATCCATATTTGAAATGATGTTTTTATTCAACATAAGTAAAATATGCAATGAAAGTATAAAAGTAACAAAAAGTCCCTTCTGTTGAGATACTCTTCGCAGGCGAGGCGAATTGATAGTCACAGCCTTTTCCAGCGCGGTTTTCCACCCTATTTTTTTGTGCGAGGATTTGTGTTTGTGATTGAAATTCGAGTCGCAGCCTTTTCCTTGAAGTTTATCGCTCTTGCCGGGAGGATTTCTGGAGAGAGTATCTTGAGTGAGATTTTCTTCTGATTCTTAATAATTTGATCTGACTCTATATCTGACTGACTGAAGAGTATCTCAAACGAACGGGTTTATATATCATTTCATTTTGACTTATGCTAAA
>JABUQX010031441.1:0-25000 GCA_015478945.1 Trachelipus rathkii | reverse complement strand
TATATATATATATATATATATATATATATATATATATATATATATATATATATATATATATATATATATTTAAAGAAGAGGGACCAGACACCGCCCCCTTGATGCCCAACGACATCAACTTGAGCAACAATAAAACTCACAATATTAATCTAAACAGATTGAGCCCTATTGGTCAGGTAAGATATAGGAAGGTCATTGACAAGATTTCTAACACCATATTTATGTTAATGAAGCAGTAAATCATGATTAAAAGTATCAAATTCCTTACTTAAATTGCAGAATACAACATCAACATAACACTTTTCAGAAAAGATTCCCGCGCGTTCATCTTTTTACCCCAATAATGTCTTGTATAGCATCACGGCCCTTAGAAGAGCCAAATTGACACCTGGAAATTTAATTGCTACCAGAAAAATAGTTACTCAGTTACTAACAAATAAATGCCTTTCATATGTTTTAGAAAGATCAGGCAGTATTGATATAGGTCTATAAATTTCTCAGATAAATCTTACTTCCAGATTGAAATACGGGTACAACTCTTCCACGCTTTAGAGGATCTGGAAAGACTCCGCATACGAGACAGCAGTTGAGTAGATCACTTAAAAGACCTGAAAACCGCTGCTCAGCTATTTTGAGAAATTTAATATGAATATTATTAAGATTTTGAATCCTTCAGGATACTAATAACATCAGCCACCTCACGTCGATTTGCTGGAGCAAAAATTAAAGAGTCTCAATGCATCGGAATATGATCTATATATGGAAGCATAGAGAGTCCCAATCTCGTTTAGTGTCCTTCGTGAAAGAGCAAAAATATTGATTAAATAAATGATTAATAGTTTTTATATCATCAATTACTTCATCATGTTTCTTTAACACAACTTATTATCATTTCTCTTTCGTCCGGATATCTCGCTATATGAGGACCAGATTTTCCTAAAAGACCCAGACCAAGAAAAGTTACCTTTGTAATACTTCCTTTCCACCAGGTTCAACAAATAATTTAGTAAACTGGATTAAGTTTTAAATTACATGCGTTATTTTACGACGTTTTATTAAAATAAATAACGTGATTTTATTAGTACATTTTACAAGACCAACATTCAACCAACTCATTTTTTAGTCTCTTATTAGTTATAGATTTAGAATAAATGGGAAAAGACTTATTTAGTAAATAAATACTAAAACAACCCCAATAATTCTGACATTGCTCAGTTAGGACAACAAGACAAAACAAAATATTATTAAGTCAAGTTTCAGTTAAGGCAATAACACTAGCCCTTACATTCAAAGATAATAAAAAAAGAGGAAACATACTAATCCCTCCATTATAAGGTGTTATATAATTATATATAATTAATCAATCACTCGTGTTGATATTTTACTCACTTGACGAAGTTTAAGAAGCTGTCTATTAATAGGTCTAGTGTATAAAGTATTACCTGTTTAATAAAATTTCGTACTCAATAACTTTTATCTTAAATAAAATATGTTATAATATAAACCTCGAATAACTTACTATGTTAGTAGTTTCTTATTTCTCGGTACATTTTCTTCAAATTAATAAAATAAAAAATATATTGTATAAATAAAATATAAAAAAAAAGTTATTTAAACAAAATAAAAATAGTGAATAAATTAAAGAACAATTAATTGGACAAATTCATAAATTCTTAATTATTAGTTAATAAATTAACATATAAGCATAAATATAAAAATATATATTCAAGAAAAGAATAACAAAAAAGTAATAATTTAATTACATATCGCAAATATATAATTTAAGCTTTAGGGCACTTATTCAATTCACATATAAAATTCTTTAGTATTTATTTTGCTCATATATCAAATCTAAACAAAAATAATTTAAGTCAATAGAAAGAAGGACGAGTTAAAATGTCTAAATTATTGAAGAGTGATATAATGCGTTTTAATGTGTAAAGAATGTGTGTATTAAGAGGGATGAGGTGAATACGTAAAATAAAAAAATAAGTGAACCACCTTGATATTCTGCACTCAATTTAAAAAGGTAATAGCTATAAAGAAATATTAAATTTCTTTAAAATCATAGAAAAGAGAACAAATGTTGATTTATTTATTAATAAATTTGTTTGGTTAGTTAAATGAATTAAATCGCAAAGCGCTAAAGTTAATACTTGGTGTATAAATTGCGTGGTAAAATTTAATCATTTGTGACTTTCTGAATTAAATTTCTTTTAAAACTTAAAATATAATGGTATTACAATGTAAGGCATGCGTAAAGTCAATGCGAGTTGAAATATAACTCAAAGTTTGAATTGTCCAAATAATTTCCAAAAACATCGATGTCATGAAAAATATGTGAAATAATAAAAAATCATTGGAAATGTAAAAGTGTTGATATCTCGTTGAAAATAAGAACAGTATGGACTATGAATTATGTGGATTGGAGTATTCTCGTTAGAATATAGAAATACAACGCTGTGAGATTCCGTTTTAGTGTAGTGTGATAGAATATTGCGTAGTCCTCGTATACGTAACGCTATAGTGTTCGTGCGTAGTGTGTGTGTCGTAATCTACTTAAAACATGTATAAAATAGACCTAGCAGTGTTATGCTAATTAGTGAATGTTGTATTTTGATTTGAGATATTATAATTTAATGTATAGATATAACTAAACATGTAGAGTGTCTTGTGCTAGTATATGATAGATGCGTGTGTGTGTGATTCTATGAATTGAAAATCCATTTAATGCTCACATGTTAACTTCTGAGAAGTAAAGCAGATAAGATTTGTCCTCGAATGGGACGGTTGGCAATTGGGAAGATACACGGGCTAACACTATGGCAAGGAAAACCCATGTAAACATATACCATGACCTTATTTCTTAGTTGTCCACGCCGGTATTGACCTACCGCAGGTCTGGCGTAGGTGGCTAGTACCCTTCCATGTTGTGTACGTGGTTGGTTTCCATTGCTATGCTCATATCCGTTGATTTCAATTGTTGTGCGTGAATGACTAATAGATACAGAAGACGAAAACCCGCTGAATTAGGATAGGATCATTGTTAAAAAGTCTACAAAATAAGAGCGCTAGTGTTAGGTTAGATTAGGTTAGTTATTGCTAGGTTTGAGGTCAGTTTAGGTGCAGGTTTAGGCTATGTGTAGGTTGGGTGTGTATCTGGCAAGGTCAAGGCCAAATATCATGGTCAAACAGGTTAATTATATATATATATATTATATATATATAGGATAAATACTCCTCTTTGATGTTAGTTACTATCCTAACTGCTCTACATGATAAATAATAAATATATAATAATATAATAATAATCTTATTTAATGGATTAAATAAATAATAATTAAATAATATAATAATCTAATAATAATATTTTTGTAAAATATAATAAATAAATTAAATGGATAATAAAGATATAATAATTGATAATAAATAATTATAATTTATATAGCAATAAATTTAACTAATAATATTGAACCTAAATATGACTTAAAAGAATAAGTAGTATATTAGCAATTATCTAGATAACTAAAGTTTATATTATAATAATGATTTGCATATATAATTGGTAGTAATCTAATCGCAATTCTTCTACAAGTCTTTTAACAGATTTTTTTTTTCAGTCAATATTAGAAATCATTCTTCTTTTTCATTTTTTGTATTATGTAAATTTTATTTAGAAAGAATTATAAATAGGAGCCAACAATTAATTAAGAAGCAAATAAAGGAGACGACAATAGTATATCAAGTATATATAGTTATTAAATTAACTGAGCAACACTCTCTCTCTCATCTGGAACTTACAACATCATGTTACTACACTACATAACTCTATAACACGGATCATGGCATTACACTCCACAGTTGTCCTAGCTATATCTTATATACTCGTAATTCTCATAATTCTAATAACTAATATAATAATTATCTCGTCTCATAATTAATCATTATCTCTTCACATCAATTATACTCTACTCATCAACTCTCATTCTCTCATAATCACTCTAATACATATACTCGGAACTACATACATTCAATGCATATTAGTATTATAATTTGTATGTTGAATTTTTGTATCATAGTTATTCCTTTTTCATTCTTATCATTTTCGTGGGCAAGTGTTAGTATAAGGGAGAGTGTTTGTGAGACGAGCGTGTACGTTTTAATTCATAACGTGTATATCACGACTTATATAAATGGTTAAATACTTCAGCATAGATGTTATTCGCTATGAATTTCTTACTTTTGATTTCGTTCCCTTTCCTTTGGACAACGTCTCGATTTAATTACCAAAATAACAATTTTAAAAATTAATGAATATCCTACAATCTAAAAAAAAGTTACTCGAGTAGTATCAAATATTTTCGACTCAACGATCTATGAAAAACTGATTAGAGCTAAAAAATATAGAATATTTACACAGGATTCTAACGACTTTGTGTCACATTATCCTTCCGCATCATAGAAGAGCTATTTTTCTATGAGATATAGGTTGATGTACAGTGTTGATTCCAAATATAAGTAATAATAGTTTACAGAGAAAGCGTTCTAAGTATGTCTGCGTTGAAATATAGATTATTATCATTCATTCGTCTTACGATTTAAAAAACAGTGAAAGTATATCGGACAGAGAGACGGTGGCGAAGGCGATTCTATGGTCTCTATGCAAGAGCGCTCGGGTCTCATTCATATGTTTTTATCAAACTAATTACAATCGTTCGATAATGATGGTTTATCCTCTCAGGTGAGACTGATTTTTCTATTTTCAGTTGGATGGAACGATCAGGTATTGGAAGTTTCAGACCGGAACCTACTTGTTATGATACTCAAATCATTGTAATACAACTCACAAAAAAGATAAGCATAAAATAAGTTGTCTCGGTATTCTCCAATAGCCATACTTTTTTACTGGGCGTGGGAGTTATTAACAGCAATTAGGATATAAGATGGCAATTTACTTAGAACTTCACTAGATTTCATATAACTCATTTCGGGACGCAGAGTGAGGTGCTATGTACTGCTTCTCTCCAAAACGAACGTGGCGTTTGTACCTAAAAGATTTTCACAGGATAAAGGTGGTTCTCCACGCGGTCCAACTACTTTCAATCTGGTCCTCTCTCGATATCTGCTTCTTCTTTAGATGGTCGTCTCTCGCTCTCTCTCTTTGTCTCTCTCTCCTACTCTCATCTTCTACGTCATATCTACTGTCGTGTCGGTGACTCGTGCATGCTTCGTGTGCCCAGATCGTCGTGGTCGTCATCATCGTTGTGCTGTGCTAATACCCTAATACCGGTTTGGAGCTTTATGATAGAATATCTATAGTATGACGGCTTCTTATCTCAGAAGTGTTGTCTTGTCGTCTTTTCGTTATCTTCTTTCTTTTTATTAAGTTTATAATTTATATTGAATTTTGGAATTAACATCTTTTTTCTTTTCATTTTATCAAATAAAATTTATCCTCTGTAGTTTCCATTTTTTCTGTAGTAGTATATTTATCTTTTATCCTGGCAACGCATTTACTTTAAACTTTTCTTGAGAGGGTTTCAACTTTCAAGCATCCTTTGAAACTACATTGAGTATCCCGTTTTTTATTGATTAGGATGGCGGTTATAGTATCATTTAAATTACTACCTTCTCTCGGTAGGTTTCAATTGTTCAGTGATCTTTAAATTAATTTTATCTATTTTACGATCTGATCCAAACCTTTATTTGCAGATTTGACTCTTTTTACAACAGTTATATAAATTTCATATGCTTCATATATTTAAACCCATTCTATTTTGCAGGTGTCTTTTCTCTATAAAATATTTATAACTACTCTCTATTTAAAGTATTATTTATTTATTCTATCTTTTTTATCTTTATAAATCATATCGATTAAATTTGGTAATGGGAACGAATTTAATGTATTCATTTTTATTATTTATCTTTTATATATGTATTCCTTGATTTTCCTACTATCTTCACTCTCACTGCGGAAACCGCGGCCTTTGCTTATTAATATCTCTGATATATACTTTTATTTTTATATTCCGTGAATAATATATATCAATACGATAACCGCAGCGTTTCTCTACGGTTATTTAAGGATCAAAGAGCAGTGTATAAATTTAGGGCATCGGAGAATAGGACTGAATTTTTAAGGCTCCACAGAGACAAGATCATTATTTGTTGAGTCTTTAATGTGAATTGCGTTAAAGAATTTTAATTTTAACTCAGGAAACGCAGTAAAGTTTGCTAAAGGTTGGTACTGGATAAGTGGTTATACACGCTCGTATGGGTTTGTAGACTCAGTGTGGTGAGTGGTGAGTATGAAGAATTCGAGAGAATTAAAAGTGGCGTGAACACGTGGGGCATTGTTAAGGTGTGGTGTAATGTTTGAGTATATTAATTATATAAATAGGATATATATATTAGTATATATAATTACTACTAATATATATTATATATAATATATTATATATATATAATATTATATATTATATATATTATATATATAATATATATATATACTATAATATTATATTAATTTATATAATAAATTAGGTCGGCTCGAGGCTCGAGGACATCATGCGTTGCGGTAGTGAGGATAAAACTGCTATATAGGCGGTTAAAACGGGTTGGATAGTGGAGGAAAACGTTAGCTGAGCTTTGCGGCGGGCTGGTCTGGTTGCACCTGCACTCAGGGTGCCTGATGATCGAGACATCTCAATAAAGTACTAAGCCGCCTAAGGATAGATCTCACTAAAATTATACCGTGTGTATATATATATTAGTCAATAATATGAACTACATGTGCTCCAGAAAAATTATAAGGGGAAGAGGGTGAGGTGATTATATAGGCAATAACTATTATAATGAATGGATGTCTTCGCTCCATCTTGTGAGCTGTGAACCTCTATCTACGATAAAGTAGTATATATTATATATATATTATATTGTTGCTTATAAAATTTTAGGTAGTTTGCTCAAAAAATTTAGGTTATAGTGCCATAAAAAAATATTATATAATTGCCAAAAAATATTATATTAAGTGGCCTAAAAATTTATTTAACCGTGATCACTGATGCTAATATAATATTGGTAACCCATGGGAAGGATCAAAGGGTCACAGTGGCCAAAAAATGATAGAAGGTCAATGAGTCCCAAATATATAGACTCACAAGCTCAAACTCAAAACTTTACAATAGACAAAAGTCAATAAGAGCTCCATAAAAAATAAAAGTCAAAGGCATATTGGTAAAAAATATCTAACTTCCTCAAAGACTGATCTTATCACAAAACTAGAAGCTGTAGAAAAGTTTCAAGGGGCATGTGGTAAATATATATTCACCAACCATCTTAGATCAAAATTCTAGTATAATCGTGGATATCAGGAAGAAGACAATACAACGGTGTCTCGTAACATATAAATAGGCGTACTAGAATTATAGGGGGTCACCAATTTAGTAAATGAGACATACTTACTAAACATAACCAATTTGTCAAACTATATAATGTAACTAGACAACAATGGTATATTACATAACATGACTAAAAATAAATAACTTAAATTTTATATATATTGTATAAGAGATACAAAAAAAATACATAATTTATTATATATATATTGTACTCAATAGATAAAAATAATAATAAACTCGATATTAATTACCTGATAACAGTGATGACAATAAAAAAAAACCATTATACTCATACACATGACAAATAAAGAGTAACTTAAAAATAAATAACATTTTACAAATTAATTAACATTTAGCTGATTTTTAAAATGCTTCTCATTTAGTTAGTTTGATTTGTGATATATGCATATTTATTTATGTTTTTATGTTTTCTGTGAAGTTAGATTTTGGTCAAATTTAAATATAAAATAATTAATAATTAATTATAAAAATAAAAGTAAAAAATATTTTCCTTCAAATTAAAATAAATTTTGTGTATCCGAAAGCTATCAATAAACAGTGTAATTCATCGTGACAGTTTTCGAATATAATAATAAAATTATATTTAAAAAAAATATTACCAATAATTTAATGGATATATATTATTTGAGATATAATTTTTAATGATTATTTATATTCCGTTAATATTTTAAATTTTAATGATTATATTTAAATAAATACATTATAATTATATTATTAATATTAAATTACCAAGGGTGTGTATTATCAAATTTAAATTTATTTTTTATAAAGACCTAGTCATTATATTATATAAGAGTTTTTAGGTTATAATTATAGTAAGTGATGCAGAGGGGTTGTCACCCCCTATAAAATATTTTAAAAATTACCATAATTTATATATACACTAAAAATATAAATATAATAGATAATGAAGAATAAATTGAAAACGAAAATCGTCGTACTCTCTCCTTAGGTGAATTATATAAAAAAGTGACAGGCCTTTCAAAGTTGTGTAAAACTTCCACATAGACTTTTCATTTTATCTCAATCAAGGTTTTAAGATCTTCAATTTATCAGGACCTACTCTTATAGTTCTAGGTATATGATAAGTATTTGTTAGGTTTTGTTTAATATTACAATAAAATCTATTTGTAGAAATATATATTGTAACTCAAAAATCCATTATCAATATTAAATCACTTGAAACTTTACAGTGATTATATGCCCTATTATAATAACTAGCGCCACGATTGATTACCCTAACTTATATTTTTTTTTATGTATGTATTAATAAATTTTATAAACTTTGATAATTAAAGAGGCTTAACTTTTTTTTCTAAAGAACTCAGTAATTCATTTGGTTTTTCTTAATGGCTTCATTATTTATTTTTTTTTATGATTTGAATTTTAATCTTAATAATTATAATACAAATATAATATAAAAAATTATTATTAATAGAAATTTCAATAGGAAATTTTTTAACAACTTTGAGAGGCTGTAACTTTTTTCCTAATTTAAGATAGAGCGACGATTTTTCGTGTTCATATTCTCATTATTATTTTTTTAGAGTATATCCTGTGATTTTCATAAAAATCGGGTTTGACAACCTTCTGGGTGACACCCCTCGGCACTACTATTACAGTTTTTTTTTTTATAAAAAAATTATGTGATAGCAATATTTAAAAATGATTAACAAAATATTATATTAATTAATAATATAAATTAAAAGAAAAAAAGAAAATTTGAATTAAAAAGAAAAGTAAAACAAAACCCACGTGATATATATTAAAATATATAATAAAAAAAAAAAAAAGTGAATAATGTTTTTTTAAATTTCGAAGAAAGAATCTTGTGGAGCGCAACTTTACTTTTCTTATTTCAAATTATTTTGTATTTCATTTTCTGCATCATTTATTCTCTTATCTTTTTCTCTTCTTTATTCTTTTATTTACTTCTTTTTACTTCCTTTCTTTCTTCTTATTCTTCTCATTGTTTATTTCTTTTCTTCCTTTTTTCTTCTGTTTTCTTTCTCTTCTTTTTACTTTTATTACTACAAACTAATTTGACTTTGTTTCTTTACTCTTGTATTTATTCTTCTTTATTTTCCTTAAAGGTAAATATTACTATATATATATATATATATATATATAATATATATATATATATAATATTATATATATATATATATTATAATATATATATATATATATATTATATATAATATATCAATATCCGACTAATATTAAATTGAGTATATATAAAAAAAATATATAAATAGAGCTAGCATATGAGATATTTAATATGGGAATATAAGCAAAATCTAATTATTTTTAAATTAAATATATATTAAATATTAAATTATAATATTTTATTAATAAATAATTAATATATATATATATTACATCTCAGTTACCTTCTTTCCTCACAAGACTATGTTAGTTAGTGATAAGTTGCTATATATGATGAGCGTATCACCGGATAAAGAAAGAGACTTAATGTAATAGCTAAAATTTCTGGATGAGAGTAGTCACATGCTTATGAAATTTAAAAATATCACTACCATAGTAGTAAACATAGACAACTTGATAAAAGCACTATCACATACTTTTCAGATCCTCATTCACTTTGTTATATATATTATAATTAGAAATAATAATTATTTAAATTAGATAAATTTATATTAATTATGGAAGTATTAAGATAATTAAAATAAGTGTACGATGTATTGAAATTTGAGATATTAATATAAATATATATATCTAACTTTCACTTCATGAAAAAAATGAATGTCTTAGGTCTATATGAATATTATATATATCTCTCATTTCATGAAAAAAATGAATGTCTGGGATATTAATAATGCGATCTAAATTTCATTTCATGAAGAAATGAATGTCTGCTAAATGAATATTGAATACATAGTTTGTTTTTACTTTGACATGACAAACTTGTGTTAGAGTTATAGATCTTTGCAAAAAATGTTACAACCTTTTAAACTTTAATGGTTAAATTATAATAAAAGATTAACTTCAAAAATTAAATAAAGTCTCTTTAGCACATTATTAATTACTTAATTTTCAAAACAGAATAATTTTAAACATAACTATCATAAACATTCCTTTCGATTTTTGATATACGAAAGATAATATACGTTCAAAATATAAATATATATTTAGTAATACTTACTTCTTCAATCATTTTCTGAGTGAGTTCAACAGTTTGTGATGACGTTTCTCCCTTTTCGTTTTTGGCCACGAGTTTATAGGTACCACAATCGGTTTTGTCAGCTCTGACAATGTCAAGAACAACGCTATACTTCCCTTCCGATTCCTAAATAAAAGGAAAAAATAAGATGACATTAAAAAAAAGCATATGTCTACGTAACTTCGGAAATAAGTAAGCACTATACCAAATTGTTGGTGACACGGTTTTAACTATCGATATTATGACAGGATAATATTACAATAATAGAGTTTCAGCTTGTAATCAGAGATTCGGGAAATGCAACAATGATGAAAGGCAAAGCGCTGTATCTTTCAAAAATGACACGTGTGCTTTTTCTTTATCATCAAGATGGGCAAAGACTATTTCTCTTAATTCATATTTCAGTGCAAGTGCTCATCCTAGAGTCATCTGCGGTGCGTACATGTGTCGCTAACGCAACACGAAAATGGAATTCTAGTTAGTAGTTCTAACAACTAACTCGAGCTCTTGATAGATTTTATTCATGTTGATATTATTTATCACATTGTATAACATAGTTTTCAAACAAGACGTATGCTCTAGCTACAGTACTAGTCCTGTTCTTATGAGAATATAATAAAAAGAGTGCGTAGGACTTGGTGCGACTACAGGCCTTAAGTTAGCTCACTCGAAGTAATCCACTATCAGGGCTTATTTCTCTCAATTTAAAACCAACAAGATGTGCTGCCGCACCGACTCCGCTGTGCTCATTGGTGAGAAAGTTGACGCCGATAATGCGCTTGCGCAATCTCTAACAACGAGGGTACTATTTAATATGAATTTTAATTACTTAAACATAAATAAGTGTGGAGTCTATAAAATATGAATCAGTATCGCCACTAGCTATAGAAACTTGGGCGACATGATAGCTCTGTCGCTCTACCGAGTGAGCCAGGTCCTTCCGACATTAAAATCTTTAATCCATATTACCAGTGCTTATAATATCCGTAAATTCATGTGCAATAGCTTGGACTGAAAACATGGATTATACTTGCAGGAATATTTGTCTCAATAGGAAATATTCGACGAATATTAGCGGTCTATAATAATAATTATAATTCAATTATTATCTCTTTAATAACAAAGACAGAATATATACTAACATACAAAGGGGCGCGAAACTCTAATGATATAAGTATATCAAGAAACTAGGTTCTCTTATAGTATAACTGAGTAGTGTGTTACGCTGAGAGCGAATTTGGTTTTATAACTTGGGCAGATTATCTGACTTCGCAAGACATTAGGCGCTTTTTGTTCAGGCACTTTAATGGCGGTCGTATTGTACGTAATATAATAAAGGTGTTTCTTGCTACGTTTCCAACCTTCAGCTTAAACATGCGGAACCGAGGCATATAGACTTTGCTGGCTCGAGACTGGAGGGTAGAAACTATCTATTCGTAACGTATTCACTTAGAGAGTTTGGTTGAAACCGTCTCCTTAGGACCTAAATATTGTTGTTTTCTCGTCAGAACAAGAGCGTATGTTTTAGGCTATAGAGATTAAAAAGAAAATGTCATGAAACTATTCTGCGTAAATGATGAAAGATTACTTACTACCAAATCAGTCGTGTAACTCAGAAACGTAGTAGTAGAGTATAGTTCGGACAGCCTGTTGGAAATATAGAATTATCTTTTCGCTTTGTAACTCTAATTTCACATAAAGTAATATGACGTTCTGCAGATAAAGCTTAAATTACATACACATGACTCGAGGTACTAACTACCTGCGCGCATTAATAAACGCCACCGCAGAGCCTCTGAAGACCAGGGTGCCTATAGCGGCTTATAAGAATCATTTAGGCTAACAAGTTATGCTCTATTACAATATCGCAAATTACTCGTTTGCTTTTTGGAGGGGATATAGAGGACGAATCTTCGTGGGCCTGTATAACATAGCACGAAAGTGTCATTTTATCATATTTAGTGATAAGATGGCATGAGACGTCTGGATGGCTCGGAGGAATCCTCCAACAGTATCTTACGGTCACCATCTCTCTCTGAAGTGACGATCCAGCAGCGCTGCGTTTGATGAGCGACTCGCGACGAGATATAGAACGAATTGTTGATCTTTAATATTGACCCATCTTTGTTTCTCATTACTGACTATCTTCTAATTGAGTAACTTATCATATTATATAGTTTAGCTCTCGGCAAAATTCATGAAGTGTTCTCTTTGCGCGTCACATATATAAAACTCGGATTTGTCTTCTATATTATAATATTGTAATTTTTTTCATACTGACTTCTATCTTGGTGGATATTCTTAAGGTTGAGATCCCTTTTAACGTGTGAACCCGTGAAATAATCGGTGCACGTTCAAACTCTCAGCAAAATTACTCTTTCCTTTCTTTCCGAAGTCGAATATCATAGAGCGAAAGCTAGCTCTCATGTATAACGCTTCTAATATACTCTTGGACACTGACGTATATTCAGCTTTGCGTACACAGAGACGGAATAAGCGAAGTTGTCCTATATGACGAGCAGATCAAGCATTTTGACTCTCGTTCTCTATATTCTCTGTATGGTAGGATAAGATACGCTCATATCAGCATTAGTTCGTACATCATTAACATTTGTTCTAAGGAGGTCGTGTAGCTCTCGTTTTATATCCAATTGTCGCGTAAATAATAGAAGCACTGAATCGAGAGCATCCCACCCTATGCGTTTTATTATTGATTTTGAGATTTATTCTTATCTCTAGATGCGATATCGACAGGGACACTCAGGTAATTAGATAGAATATTATCGCAGGCTCGATTTCTCGCCGGACTCCTTTATCGTCGAAATCGAGATATAAGTACAACAGTTGTGTTCGTATTCCGGCGCAAATATTACTATCTATTTGCGAGCGTCGAGATCGTAGTACTTACTTTCCAACGACGCGGAATAGCCTCGGAGAAGAGGGAGTGGAATCAAAAGATCCTAAAAAGTGTACAAAAGAAGTTGATCGAAATGTCGTCGTCAAATCACGAACCGGTCTCAACAATTCCGCCGAGCATAGCTTATTGCTACGTGATTTCTCTATCGGCTAAGATGCAAAAGATTAGAGTGAGCGTCCGTAGTCTTTCTCTTGATGAATTACTCACGCGCGGTTGCGACGTCAATTCGGACTTGTATTCAGTATTTTCGCCTCATAGTAGTGCTTTTTTTGTTTTTAACAGTTCTATGGACCGACCTCCGAAAACACATCTTCTTCGCTTGGTGTTACGGCAAAGTATGTATCGAGTATTTTCTGTGTGAAAATAGACCAAATGGCACATCTCGGTACGCCGAGAATCTCCCATCAGTTTGCGCTGAGTCGACGATTATCGAGCGCGACGGAATATTCTTCTATATGTTTTATAGATAAACAGTAATTTGTAATTAAGAACCTCTCCCTATGTTTTGGCATGATCTAGAGAGAGTATACCGTGTCGGAACAGGCAGCGGCGGAACGAGTGACGTAAGCAAGGCAGTCTTGTGTATTTTATTAATTGATAGGGAATAAACACGTTTTATTACATAATATCGCTATTATAAGATCATCTACATCATCCTCATCGCGCGTTTATTATTATTTTTGAGTTTTATGTCGTGTAATTTTTAACTCTGTTTTTTAAGCCGCTCACTGCGTTGAACATTATTATTTTAATTTTTTCCAGTAGTTAGGAATACTTCTTTGATATAATATTAAGCAAAATTTTTAATAAGCTGCCCACGCCCTCTGCCACTCACACACTTACTCCTCACATATGCATGTCTTAGTTTACGAGGCTAGGAATTCTGGGTTATCTCTTTAGTTTTAAGTTTATGGGTAGAAATATTTTGTTAAGAGTATATATGAGAGTATATAAGTTTATTTCTAGAGAATTTACGATAGAAGGACTAAATACGCGGGATCTTTTTTTATTATGACGAGTATATTAATAAAAAATGTAGTATATATAATATGATATATATATTATATATCATACTTTATATGATATTATATCTAATACGACTAATATTGACAATATACTTATAATATATGCGCAGTATATACTCACTACTATCAATATATATACTATATTCTAGGTAGTAATGAATATACGTATATATATAGTTGCTATGGAGTAGTCATTACTAATATAATATAGATATATACTATATATATATATATTATTTATGATTATCTAGGTTATAGTTATATTATCTCGGAGGTATGATTAGGTGAGTAATAGGAGAGTAGGGGTGAGGTTGTATAAGTACGGGTGAGTGAGGTAGGTTATGTAATTATATATATTATATTATATTACGTAGTATATATACTACTATATATATATGATATTTATATGCGTAAAGGAATCTCCACACATAGTATATCCAACGATAGTCAATAAGTATATATATATATATATATTATTAACAGTATATATATATATATATATATATATATACATATATATATATATATCAGGGATGGCACGAAAAAAAATCAAATGCAAGAAATGCAAACCCAAATGATTTTACCTATGGTTTGTACGAAGCTGGGTTATTAGATGATGTCTTCTTTGATTTTATGATTTTTTTTGATTTTTGTTGATTTTTTTATATTTTTGTATATGATATTTTATTTTTATTTTTTGTATATTCTAAATGGATTGAACTTCAATAGAAATAAAAAATCAAAATAAACTATATATATTATGAAGTTTTATATATACTTCTTTTTCAATTTCCAACAAACATTCTTTAGTGTTGACCTGTAACATGTCTTAGTGTTGCTCTTTCATTGTTCTTCCACTTGTAGAGTATTGAACCAGGCTAGGGCCATAGGGTTAACATTAAAAAATTAATGCCAAATGGTGATTATATTATATCATATTGATTTTTATTGACGTATCATAGATATGTTAGGCCAGTATATATTTACTATTGTCTACAATTTAGCCAGCTTATTAGAAAGACATCAGATTGCATGGAAGAGCGGCAAAAGTAAGCAACGAGGAGGTAGATTATTGGCTTTGAATAAAAATAGGCGTGAAGTTGTCTAGATAGGCCCATGCGGCTTCTAAAGTGCCTTATTCCTTATTAATTATTAATCTTCCCCTCTTGGGACATTCTAGAGGGGGTCAATGCGGCTTCTTAATTGATTAATTATTGGTTGGACTGGGACAGTCTTACAAAAGGAACCATGCGGCTTTTAAGTACTATTCTTATTTATTATGAAGTTGACTGTGGGAGACATCGTAGAGGGGTACAATGCAGCTTCTCAATCGTATTTTTAATTTATCAATTATTATTGCTTGACTGGCGAAGTTTAGAAAGGCCCACATGCGGTTTTCTTAAGTATTTTCTTTATTTATTTTGATCATTTCATTATGAATTGGACTGAGAATTGCCTACGAGGGCCAATGCGCGGCTTATTGATACTTAGATTTCTTATTGGTTGACTGGGACAGTCCTCTTAAAGGCCCTAGCGGCTTCTTAAGTATTATTCTTATTTATTATCGAGTTGACTGGGACATTCAAAAGGGAGGTCAATGGGCTTCTTAATTATTATTTTTAATTATTAGTTTATTATTGGTTGATGGGACCATCTAGATTCAGACACCATGACCGCTTCTTAGGCGAAGGACTAGTTGTCAGTTAGTTCAGTTAATTAGTTAACATTAATTGATCTATAGACGACGAGGTATATCGCCCGGGAGATAGTAAGCGAATGACTGAGGAGCGGAGCATGGCTCAAGTAGTGCGCATCAGGGTCGTCTCATGATGATGATCGGGCACTACAGTAGTTGTAGAGGTATCAGTTCTGGTCCAGTCTAATATAAGTCAGTTACGAATAAATTCGGGCCAGGAAGTCTAAATAGAGTCAGATCTCGCTACGATGCGAGGCGACTGCTCGGTTATGAAGTGTCGCATATCAGGGGTAGGAGTACCGGCGGGCGCTATCACTCATGCCTAATAGCTGCCAGAGTTGGATACGTATGTCGATCATGTATGCGCGCTGACTCAGGCCTATGATCTTCTACCAGTAGTAAGGGAGGCTGATGCAGGATCGAAAGAGCGCGACTTCATGCTCACTGCTCGGAATACTGATCCTATTTCTCCTCTTTCATGTACAAGCAGAGCTTTTTAAGCAGACACCGTCTTGTGAGCGATCTCATACGACAGGCGGGCAGCATAACGACGGGCGCTGCCGATCGCAGGAGACCATGGATAAGGGGGCGGATGAATGTGCGGATGAAAGGTCCGGCTTTGACGTAGAGTGTGACGGCGTACGGCTTGCCTGAGATTACACTGAATAGGGGAGGTGGCTCGAGATTGTAGTTCGGTTCTGAGCTGGGTGACGTAGCCCCTGCTGCAAGAGATCAAATACGCTGGCCGCTCGAAGTGGCGTCCATAGGTAGTGCCAAACAACGATGGGAGATCGCTGATTATAATCATTAGGTCTCGGTAACGGAAGAGGGAACAATATCGGTCCGGCGGGATTGGACGGGACGATATTGAAGAGTGAGTTCAGAATGTGGATACTGTTGAAGGAATTCTATCATTGGCTTCGCGTGTCGAAGAATACCCCTTTAAAAGTTTACTGCCACACCATTCTTAGAAGTTAGTTCACGGTATGGAACCTGGAAGTCCTAGAGCTGGGTACGCGAACCCCACTGTGGCTTCTTAATTTAATTACGTACTCATTATTACATTTAACTTTACTTATTAAATTAATTCTACATTCTTATTTTTATGGGTGAATGTGACACTCTAGATTGGATTCTGCGTCTTCTTACTGTCTCTTTCTATATATATATATATATATTATATTATATATATTATTTAGTAGCTAGATAATTCGACTATAATAATCTCAGACTATTAAGGACGAGTACCGTGTGTAAGGTGCTCACGATATGAGCAGATATCTAAGCTATTGAGTATATGTCTGAGTAGGTGAATACATGAAGTGGATTATATAAGTTGACTACTATGAGCGATAGAGTCAGCGGGGACGTGCTGACAATTAGAGGGGTATAAGGACTTCCAAGCGATTCTCATCGTAATATTACTCGGGGTATTAGAGGACTGTAGTCAGAGGATAAACTATAGTCCACTGAGGACAGTTAATAACATCCTAAATGCGCATGGTATCTATATATATAATTATATATAATAGTATAATATATACTGTCCTTACTACTGACAGGGACAGCTGATAGCTTACATGATCAATAAAGCAGTGAGAGACGTGACGACAGTCTTCTGAAGAAAAAAGAAATGCTAAAAGAAAAGATAAAAAATCGAAAAGTACGACAAAAAAATCAAGAATAAATCAAGAATAAATCAAGAAATTCGAGTTGTATCTTTACCATATTTAAACATAAGCAATCAGGGAAAAATCCCCAACCCTAGATATATAGACGGAGTATAGGTATATAGCAGTGGATACTATATAGCGTTATTATAGTATATATTCATGGATCATTTGCATATACCCTGTATAAAGAGTTCAGGAGATCATGTCTCGCGTTAATCTATGGTGTAGATACTATGCCTTCCTACAGTGATCAGTTAGCTGATATTAGGTCATTAGAATATATACTATATTATGAATATATTAATGGTATATTATAGTATATAGTGGAGTATGTAGAACCACGCGTAGTAACCAGTATGGTATAAGACTAGCGATCGACTGATCATATGATACCCTATAATTAGAGTGTATATATACTTATATAGTATAATCTAGTAGTAATTGGGTATTATATTAAGTCTGTGATGCACGTAGTATAAGGTACAGGACTAAGCATGGGCTTATAAGTAGAATTGAGATTATAGGTATGATCTATAGCTACTAGTCTAGTGCTAGTGATGTGCGTAAGGGTACTGACTATATTAAATATAGTCCTATATATGTGGATTTGAATAGTATATAATAACTAACAGCAGCAGGCTCTTATGGGTTCTGGTTCAAGCTGATAGGGATAGTGTGTAATAAGTCTCTTACGTTCATAGTAATAGTAAATAACGCATATGAGGTATATATAGCTCAGTAATAGTATATCACGATATATATACTAGCTATATTAGGGTAATGCGTCATTGTGCACACGTATGTGACTATATAAGCATATAGACCCTATATGGTACTATAAGTATAACTATAATATACCGTTGATGTCCGAGGTAGCTGTCACTGAGCTTCGTATAGAGGGGTGGAAAAAGGTTCATATTAGTCTAGTAGGATTAATAATTACTATACCGCTATGTAACTATATATATAGTCAAATTTGAGGCATAATCGTTGATTTTTTATTAGAAAAAATCAATTTTGCATTTTTTTGTTTGTATATGTGGCTAAATTAGAGTTGTATTGATTTTTTTGGAATTTTTTTTGATTTTTTTCGAGATTCGTGACATCCAACGCGAAATATATATCTACTATATATATATATATATATATATATAATATATATATATATATATATATATTATATTATATATATATAATATATATAATATATAGTGATTTATATAGTAATTATATATATATAGTATATATATATATATATCAGCTTATATTTATATATGTTTATATATAGATATATTATATATATAGTATATACATTATAGTATATATATATTATATATAATATATAGCTTATATATATAATATATAAATGATATATTATATATATACTATATAATTATATATATGACTATTATTATAACTATATAATATATAATATATAGATATATAAATTAAGAGACAGTAAAGACAGAGAATACCCAATCTTGAGGAGTGTCCCCATATAACCCATAGACAATTAAGATCTAAAAATAATTTTTAATAATACTATACTATCGCAATAGTAATTATAATTAAGAAGCAACATGAGCCTACCTAGACTGTGCAAGTCGAACCCAAGCAATAATCATAATGAATTCAGAATGAATTATCTATAAAGCCGCCTCGTGAGGGCCCTCTAGAATGTCCAGTCGAAATCCCATTATACATTAATAAATAAGAATAACTAATTCAGAAGCTCCATGGGCCTATCTAGACTCATTCCACGTCAACAATTATAATTAATATTTAAGAATATAATTTAACGAAGCTGCTTAAACCCTTAGAGTGATCCAGTCAGCCGCTAATATATAATTAAATACTTAAGTTAGTGCCGCATGGTCTATTTAGACTGTCCCACAGTCACCAATAAAAATTAATAATTAAGAAGCCGCCTTGGCCCTCTAGAATGTCCAGTCAACCCATAATAAACTAATAATGCGAACGAATAATACCTTAAGAAAGCCCGTACTGGCGCCTTGATTCTATAGACTTGGTCCCAGTCAACCCTAAATAATCTAATAATTATAAAATAAGATAATTAAGAAATTCCATCACCCTCTAGAATGTCCCGTCAACTCATAATCATAAGCATAATCTGAGCACCATCAAATGGTCGCTTTCTAGGTTTGCTTTATCTATATCTGTTCTACTAACGAACGGCCGCATTGGCCCCTCTCGACTGTCCAGTCAACCCATAACTAATATAATAAATAAAAATAATACTCAAGAAGCAGCATGGACTTATCTAGACTGTCCCAGTGCAACCATAATAATAATAAGATATTTAAAAATACTATTAAGCATAGCCACATTGATTCCTATCTTAGAATGTCCCCGTCAACCATAATAAATAAGAATAATACTTAAGAAAGCCGAATGGTCCTTTTTAGACTGTCCCCAGTCAACCAATGAAATTTAATAATTGAGAAGCCCGCATTGGCCTCTAGATCGTCCGTCAACCCATAAAAATTAGGAATTGAGAAATACTTAATAATAATTAATGTAATTCATGAATAGATATTTATAATTAAGGAGCCACAGGTCGGCTCACCCTAGAACCTGGCGCACCACGGTCAAACCCAACAAAAATTAATATAGAATACATGACCATTCAGGAAGCGCGCATGGGCCGTATCTAGACTGCCCCAGTCAACCCATAACAATTAATAATTAAGGAATAAATTATTCTTATTTTTAATTAATTATTGTTGACGGGACAGTCTAGATAGGCCATCGGCTTCTGATTCTTATTATTATTTTTTAAATTATTATGGATTTGACTGGGAATTTCTAGAGGGGCCAAATGCGACTTTTTTTAATTTTTTTTTTCTTTATTATTAAATTTTCTGGTTGCCTGGGACAGTCTAGGTAGGCCCATGTGGCTTCTTAATTATAAGTACTATTAAGACGATTAATTCATAATTAATTATTCAAAATTATTCTTTTCTTAATTTTTATATGTTAAGCTGGGAAATCTAGATAGGCCATGCGGCTTCTAAATTATTAATTTTTATTGTTGACTGGGAACAGTCTAAAAAGAGGAACCCAACATGTGAGTTTCTTAAGTATGTATTCTTTATTTATAATGAGTTTGACTGGGGACATTCTAGACGGGTCAATGTGGCTTAATTATTATTTTTTAATTATAATTATTTTGGTTGAACTGGAGCAGTCTAGAGATAAAAGAAATAAATCTTTCTAAAGTATTAATTCTTAATTTATTATTTCATTATGGGTTCGACTGGGACAGTTCTAGAGGGGCCAATCTGGCTTCTTAATTATTATTTAATTGGTTTTAAGGTTGACAGTCTAAAAAGGACCATTCGGCTTCTTAAATATTATTCTTATTTATTATAGGTTGACAGGGACATTCTAGAGGGGTTAATGCAGGGCCTCTAAATTATTATTCTGAATAAAATTTAAGAAGCTGCATTAACCTTTCTAGAATGTCTCAGGTCAACAACCTTATAATAAGAATAATACTTAACGAAGCCGCATGGTCTTATAATTAGACTGTCCAGTCAACCTAAAAACTTAATAAAGCTTAAGAAGCCGGCATTAGCCACTTCTAGACATGTCCCAGCTCACCCATAATAAATATAGAATAAGATAATACTTAAAAGCGCTAGGCCTATCTAGACTGTCAGATCAATCCACCATAATATATATATAATTAATTTAAAAATAATAAATAGAACATAATTGACCCCTTAGAATGTCCCAGTCAACTCATAATAATTGATAATTAATTAAGAAGCCGCCATGGTCCTTTTTAGACTGTCCTAGTCAACCAATAAACATTAATAATTAAGTACCGGCTCTTGGCCCCTCTAGAATGACATCCCAGTCAACTTATAAAATATCAAAGTAATAATACAGAACAATATTTAAGAAGCGCATGGGCCTATCTAGACTGTCCCAGTCAACAAATAATAATTCAAATAATAAAAATTAAAAGCCACATTGACCCCTCTAGAATGCGCCGCAGTCAACTCATAATAAATAAGATATATTAAGAAGCTGCATGGGTCCTTTTTAGACCTGGCTCCCAACAATCCAATAAAATTAATAATTAAGGAAGCCGCATTGGCTCCTCTAGAATGTACCAGTCAACCCATACTAAATAATAAGCATAGAATACATACTTAAGAGCCGCCATTATGGGCCTATCTAGCACAACTTCAACGCTTTCTTATCCTCAAGAGCCAACAAATCTACTCTCGCTCGTTGCTTTACCTTTGCGCCCTCTCTCCCGCATATTCTATGTCTTTTCTAATAAGTGTGGCTAAAATTTTTGGTAGACAATATTCAAATAACGGAATACCATATATACTTATACGCACATTTATACAAAAACAATATATAATATACTATATAATATATAATACTACATATATATATAATATATAATATATATATATATATGTATATAGTATTATATATATATTATATATATATATCATAATAGGTTATATATATTATATTATTATAGTATTATATATTACTATACAGGTTTAAGGGTATATTATATATATATATATATATATATTTTGATCTTAGTCTGTTACTGGCATTAATTTTCAATTTTGCTTTCTACAGGAAAATGAAAAAAGGGAGGGCCCTAGCTTTCTGAGTTCAAAAATCTTACAATGGAAAATATTAACCCGCAACACTAAAGAGAATGTGTACAGTACTGTAACGGGTTACAGATGCCAAGTAGTCTGTTTGTTGAAGATTGACGAAAAATTCTATCTAAAAACTTCATAATATGACGATTCACTTATGTCTATATTTCCATTTTTTTGACTTCTATTGAAGTTCAATCACTTAAAATATACCAAAAGAAAAAAAAAATATATAACAAAAATTAAAAAAATCAAAAAACCCAAAAAAATCAATAACATCAAAAAATCCTGGTTTTTTCATAAAAATAAAATCAAGTAAAAAAATCCAGGGGTTGATTTTTTTAAATTTGATTTTTTTCGTGCCATCCTTATAATCAGTATAATAATATATCGTGATATAATATATATCGTGATTACCCTAAATATAATGTGGCATATATAGTCATATCACTAATGTATATAGTTATATATATAATATATATATATGATAATATATATTATATGTGTATCGCGCTAACTAGGATAGTATAGATACGTGTATACGATCAAATATATATATAGATAGCACTCAACCGAAGATTAAAAATAAGACCAGTGTAGTACTGAAATAGATATCAATGATGATATACTATATAGATTGACTAATGTAACGACTATACTATTAATATAATATAGTGGTTTTATTTTAAATTTTTTTATTTCTATTGTACGTTAGAGAATTTTCATGCAATTTTTTGTGATTTTTTTGATTCTTTTTTAATGAAAAAATAATTTTTTGGAATTTTTTTGTGAGATTTATTTTTGAGTATGATCACTGTTTGGATTTATTTTTGGCGAATTCCGTAGAACGCCTTCAGTCGTGGCAAGTGTAGAATGAATCATTGCAAAGGTATAGCAGACATCTATATGATCAGCGGTGAACGTGGACTTACGGGACGGAATCGAGCGGTGCTGAAAAAACAATAGTATTCTAAACATTACTAAAAATGTGAGGCACAACGATCAATGCAAATAAGGTATGATTGACTTTTTAAACAGCACAAAAACATCTCAGAGCAAAGGAAATACCAGAAATGTCGCCGCGAGTACCTCTGGCTTAAATCAACTTAATATCCAAAGAAGACCCGCACAGCATCCACACCAAAAAAAAAAAAAAAAAAATAAAAAAAAAATCATGAAATTTTTTAAAAATTCTAGTGACCTGAATTACTATTTAAATGTATTGTACAGGAAGCTTGTTTTGTCATCGGTGATGTTTCGCGCAATCCCTGGTTTGTCTGAACAAAAAGTAATTTAGCTCTTTTCTTACCTAAAAATTATAGATTCAACAAACGTAATATAGAAAAATTTACATGACTAAATAGCTAAAAATGATTATGAAGCATTAGAGAATTGGGCAAGAATAAGAATTAGACCGTTTCGTTTTTGTCATTTGTATAGCTTACGCTCGATACAAAATTGCTCACCGTCACACGCTTTGCTTAGGGCATCAAATCTTCGTGCTAAACGAACGTTGATGCTTACCAAAGATTTGAAAATCAGCTCGTGTTCTGTAATGGACCAACCCGGGGTTTGGAATAACAGAAAATAAAGAAAGAGTAACATATAGATCTATGGGATTTATATTAATTGACAAAATGCAAAGTCATGAAGAAATAGATTTGGGATCGAAACTCGAATGCAGATGGTTGATCGAGTTTATCGATTTGAAAGAAATTAGATTTAAAGCTAACGTTTTTATTGAATGAAACATTACCCAATTCAGACACCAAGCCGCTATCGGGTCACGTGGCGGCTCTAGGGCAGGGGCGAGACCTGGGCAATCGCCCTTGGCCCCGCGCCTTATAAGGGCCTCGCGCGAATGCTGAAGAGGCGCTAAGACAGATTTAACGCCCCACATCGAATGAGCTGAATCATTAATTTATATATAATATGTATATATAGTATATATTATATATATATATAGTGCTTATAGATACTGAAATTATATGATATATTAGTATATATATACGTGTATATGAAGAGTATATATATTATATAGTATATATATATATATCTTAGTTATAGGGCCTATATATATTAATAATAATTATATAGCTATATATTAATATTATATATAATATAGTATATATATATATATATATATATATATATAATTATAGTATATATAATATATATCTATACTATATATTATATTAATCTATATATATATAAAGTATATATAATATATAATACTATACTATATATATATATATAATATATATATAATATATATATATATATTATATATATATATATAGTATATATATATAAATATATATAATTATATATATTATATTTATATATATATAATTATATATATTATATATAAGTTATATATATATATATTATATTATATATATAATATATATATATATTAATAT
>JABUQX010031440.1:62500-79136 GCA_015478945.1 Trachelipus rathkii | reverse complement strand
TTTATGTGCATTGCGATTCTAAAACTCTTTAGTATAGACCTTCATACATATCTTGATAAGCACTCTCTATCACAACAAATAAGTGAGTGAGCGCTGCATCGTAAATACACTAGACCTCATGCGAGTCTGAATATAGCCACATAAAGTACAATGTTTGTAAGGTTCTATTTCTATTGAATACGCACTTTCGCGCGTTTGTATGGGATAGTATACTAGACTCACCCTGGTCTATATTGATGATTCATTCTTTGAAGGAAGAATCTCTTTTGATGGTTCATCTCTAACTATCTGACATTAAATAGAACAGAGTATAATCTATTAATGTCTTTGTGCCGCTAGTTCTATAAGACTAACCAGCCGGCGCGCCGTGCGACAGCGCCCTCTCTGCGTCAAGAGACAGCCAATCCCGCGCACCCAGAAGGTGCGGTCGCCTGCGCACTCGCCCCGCAGTGCGCCGCAGGCGCAAATTTCCGCGTTAGACAGCCGCCCGTCTCGCGACAGCCACCGATGTGGGATCCCCCGCCGTGTGTCAGAGCGCAATATTCCTATACCGCGTAACTCCTAGCCGTGTAGACAGCGTAGGACCTCTGCCGCGGTGCGTGCAGCACACAGTCGCAGGCGGCAATAATCTAGCGCGGCACCGAATGTATAAACAATATGTGTTACTATGAGTCTGAAAGCTCAGTGTGTTTATTTAATACTTAACATACTTAATCTTTTCTTAACCAATATACCACCAATAAAACAATTGTTAATTGATGGCAATCAAATATCCACTGGGTACCTAAAACTTGTGATAGGCTCTATTACATACCTATTATTTAAAACATATATTATTAACATTAATTTTACTCGTGTAATAAGCTTCTTTAACTTAACTAACTATTTAAAATTGATATTATTTTGTTTAAAAAGTGTGTGTAGGGGGAAGCATAGAAAATATATCTTTCAGACCTGTGGCTTCTTATACACTACTAAAAGAAGCCATTTTTGTTAATATTGATCTATACTTTATTACAACTTTGCTTAAACCTATAAAGAAAGTTGCTCCTCAAGGTCCAAGCGACACACTGATTCTGCAGTATGTTTTAGTTCTTGAACAATTACTGCATAAGGACTTCTATTTCATGTGACTTATCTTCGAATTTTTATCTAAAACTATATTTACCTTTAAAATTTCCTAACCTTTAAAGCAGTAAAAGGCCAGTAAAGACAAGATGGTGTTATTACCTACACCTAGGGGATTAGTAATGGTTTTTTGATTTTATCTGGCTAATTACACTCGCTTTAACATCTTTGCGCCTTCCTGCTTTAACTCTCTGCTTTACTGCTTTAACATTCTGCTTATAAATCTGCTTTTAACTCTGCTGCTTCTAGACTCTGCCTTTAAACTTTTCTGCCTTCTAAACTTGCACTCTTAACTTTCTGCTATAGCTGCTTCTAAACTCACACTACATTGGTAACATAGCATTAAAGCAGTAAATGCAGTAAAAAAAAAGAGGTAAGTATATTACCTAACACTAGGGAATTAGGTATGCCTCTTTGTACTCTTTCGTAGCTTTTTTAATAGACTATTACAGACTCTCTCACTGCTTTACACTATCTTTTTTTATGCATTGAGACTTTTCTTGCTGTTTAGCTGTCTATTAGACAATCATTAATGAGATTTTATTGTGAACACAATATAGACTGCATATTTCTTATATAATTATTGTTTTAAAATTAAGCTCGAGAAGTTCTCATATATATTCACTCTAACTTCATTAGATATGAGTTTTTGACATATATTATATTCGTTCTCATATTATGAATCAGAATTTATGAGAATCCTGTTCTCACATTAGATTTATATTTTACGGAACTTCTCAATTTTCGTAATCTCTTTGGTGATTTTTCTTCTACAATTACCTATTTTTTAATATTTTTTTAATGTTGTAGTTCCTATTCTTCAATCTTAGGAATAAATTTATATTTAATTTATTTTTGATAATTTATAGATATCTTGTTATGATATAGTGTACACATTTTGTAATTGAGATAAATTTTTGAAGTTATTATGATTTGTATTTTGTTTTATTCTTGTTACATCTTATTCTAAATATTTTACTTCTTATTTTTAAAAATCTTTCTTTAATACTTTTTCATTCTTATTTCTGTTTATTCTTTTTATTTTATTTTTATATTTTAGTATCAGGACCAAATATATGGGGTTTTATACGTTGAGTTGCAGTCAGGGTCATCGTTCGTTTTTTTTTAATTTTTATTATTTTACTCTTTATTATTATTTTATTTTTATTCATTTTTATTATTATACTTAGTGTTTGCTTCACTTCACTGCTATTGTTTTATTATTTAGAACTTCACACACACACTATCACACCACCACCACACACACCACACTTACCTTAATAAATCACACATTCAACTAATGACACTTATACACACATGCGACTATCCGACTTAGCATTTACAGCATAGACAACTTAGCAATTGTCTCACTTCGATCCAAACCAGTAAAACAACCAGATTTACTCTATCAGACAGATTTACTTTACACTTCACACCGATTACTTACGCTGCAACAGCACAGATTTAGCTTACACGGACAGTGCAGCACACATCACACAGCACACCACAACACACCATCACACACATACACACACAGGATTTATCTTAGCACACACACGATTTGAACGTATACCACCTCACAGACACACAGATTTACTTATATCACACATACAAGATGGACCATACGAAGAAGTGAAGGTCCATTAATTGGACACATTCGTCATAGATTTACTTACAACAAGGATGAGGTTTAATTTACTGACAACACCCACACTCACTGTACACATCCGCACACACACACACAACACACACCCACACACACTACTTAACACCCACACACGCACATTCACTTACACATATAACGTAATTATTATAAACATTGTTAGTTTTTAATTAAACACGTACATTTATATCACTCATTCAATATGAACTAAATTAATTTCAAAGTTTCTAAAACTTCTATAATAAATCAAATATTTTTTTGAACAAAGAATTTATTATAACTGTTAATAACTTTTTGTTTATAATTTATACACTTAACCAAGTTTAAAAGAGCTTTTAGTAATATTTTTGAAAATGCCTATTAAGTACAGTCCTGTTAAGTACCTTAAAAGCATAAATCAGAAAATCAGTAAATTAGCCCTGAGCACCCCTCTACACCAAAGCTAGTGCACGTTTTGATTCTTTTGACTTACTGCTTTACATCCATCTTTACAGCGATGGTGTATAAGTATAAAACTAACAAATATTTTAGTTTCTTTCTCTGCTAACTAGAGAGCAAAGATCCTAATCCGCTGAGAGTTTTCATATTGTGAGAGCACGCATAACGTGAATTAGCGCCGTCTACTTTATATTATTCGCTCGATGTTAACTAAAAATATTTCAAGTTTTTTTAAATAATTTTGGGATTTTTCTTTAATTATTATCTATGTACATTGACAATCCACCACGCGAAAACACAACAACGCCCGCCTCGTTACAGATTACGAAACTGAACCTCTCTCTGTAAAAAATGGTTGAAATAACTACATTGCCTAAAATTTAGGATAATCCGGTATTTGTACCCCGGGGCGATTTAGGCCTAATACCAGGCTCAAAAATATATTGTCAAAAAACTTACTGAACTGTAAAATGTGGTGCAATACTACGTTAGGCCTAAATTTAGGCCTAAATTTAGGGCATAAGACCTTTTCTGTATCACGGCAGATTTAAGCTAAATACAAGGTCAAAAAGGTAAATTCCAGTAGTAGACAAAGAATCGAGAATCAATTGGTTATTATTTACTAAATATATTCTCAAAACTGAAA
This sequence comes from Trachelipus rathkii, assembly GCA_015478945.1. Taxonomy (NCBI): domain Eukaryota; kingdom Metazoa; phylum Arthropoda; class Malacostraca; order Isopoda; family Trachelipodidae; genus Trachelipus; species Trachelipus rathkii. Next base: position 75,261 of record JABUQX010031440.1, on the reverse strand, counting down.
AATGCTGGATCGGTAAGATCTTTAAGCAGGAAGGAAATGTTTACCTTTCTTGGGAGTGGACGGAGTAATCCTTATCTCTATACGACCTCGTATGTGATTGGTCGAGCTTATTTTATGCTTTTGGTCTTTTAAGGTATGAAAAAACATGTTTTTTCATATGCTGAGCCTTACCTTTCGTTTATTTAAACTCTTAACATACATGTAAATATTTATTAAGAAAGTAAAATAAGGTTAATAAAACTTTACATAGTATAAACGAAATTTAATACATTTCATTAGCAGTATTTATATATATATATTATTAATTCTATATATATTATATATATTATTATATATATTATATATATATATATATATATATATATAATATATTAAGGAAAACATTAAATATATACAAACGTGTTATATATATCTTACAATGCGCTTTATATATAAGGTTAACAATAAATATAATACTTCTACATACATTTTACACATAATGTTTTTTCTTGCCTAGTTTCTATATTAAAATTCTTTAAATTCTTTGCAAATATGCCAATATTTATACTCATTACGGATGATATAGTTTCGATGTCTCGCAGTAATACCCCCCCCCTTCAGTTAACAGCATACGTAAAAACGTTTCCCGTTCCAGATATTCAATAGTATATTTTACATTCTGGGTCACCTGCATAAATATTTCCTGCCATTGTTTTCTGAAGATAGATAAATGAATTTTGTTACGTCGTATAGAATTAGGAATCGATCGATGAATGTGCCGTAGGATCTTCGAGTAGGGTTTCTTAACATAGCGTAGTTATTCTTGGTATAACATTGTAATGAATTAGCGGTTACCGTAATTGATAACCAATTTGTCTTCTTCATCTGCATTAGACATGCGCGGTTACGATACCTCTAACATATATTTCCCTGCGCTAGGGGCCTGAATGCTAGATCCAAATGATGTAGGTTCAAATACGGTTGTTTCATCTTATTTCATCACCCATAATCCTCCACTTCCAGCTGTATTATGCTTTTCTTTGAGTGGTTTATAAAATGATAGAGTAAGTTGCTTATCGCTGGTTTGTCGCACAGCGCTAATAAACTCGTTTCGGTCCAGTTTTAAAAGCTGAGCTTGGTTCAAATAGTAATTCTGTAAGCCACTCTTCCAGTGTGATTACATATACAAAGTAATTCATTTGGCCTCACGAAAATACGCTTGGTATTATAACAGGGTGATTGGGTAGCGCACTTGAAAAATTCAAATCCATCGGGCTTTCTTTTATATATAAGAATGAAACCCTACTACCGGGGATCTTGATTTCCCACTGGACAATGTCTTGTATTGAGGTATACCTGTTAAGGTAAATCATGATATACACTTAGTGAAAATGGAGAACCACTTTTATTACCAAACAGAGAACTTGTGCACCGCTTAAGAGCCAAAACGAGTATGAATTTTAAAAGAGTTTGGGTCTAAAACATCCGATTGCTCAAATTAATTTTTCATCCAATCAAGAGGTAGGGCTCAGGATATGAAAAACATGTTTTTTTCATACTTAAACAAACAGCATAAAATATTCCTCGACCAATCACATACGAGGTCAGATAGAGATAAGGATTACTCCGTCCACTCCAAGAAAGGTAAACATTTCCTTCTTGCCTGATCAAAGGGATCTTACCGATGCAGCATGTTTCAGTTTGAAATATATTTATAAACAAATAATAACATTGATTCTCGATTCTTGTCTATACTGGAAATACTTGCCTGGTATTAGGCTTAAATCTGCCTGTGATACAAAACGCTTATTCCTAAATTTGGGGCCTAAATTTAGGCCTAACCTAGTTATTGCACCACATTTTACAGAAAAAAGGTCAGTTTGAAATCATATTTTGACCTGGTATTAGGCTAAATCGCCCGGGGTACAAAAAGGATTTTCCTAAATTTAGGGCTAAAGTAGTCTTATTTCAACCCATTTATACGAGAGAGGTCAGTTTTCGTATCTGGTTAACGAGTGCGGTTGTTAGTGTTTTCGCGTGTTGGATTGTCAATGTACAGTAATAATACAGAAAATCCAAATTATTTAAAAAAAACTTTGAAAATATTTTTAGTTAACTCGAAGCGAATAATAAAATGTTAAGTGATAATTGTTTATTTTAAATAAAACTTAGAATATTTAATAAAATACACTGTTATGTTACAGCAGAGAAGAACTTAATTTTGCTTATTTCTAAGAGGCTCAAGATAAGTCATGGGCACCGCACACGGTGTGCATAGCTTGGCTGTAGAGGGGCTGCTAGGGGCTAACTTTAACTGATTTTCTATTTGGATTTGCTGGTAAGGTACGTAAATATATGTTTTTAATAATTAATAAAATTTTACATAAAAGTTATTTTAAAACTTGTTAGTTATAAAATTTATAAACAAAATATTAAAGTTAATAAATAAATTCTTTGTTCATAGATAATGATTGATTTATTATAGAAGTTTTAAAGAACTTGAATATTTTAAGTTATTTGAATGAGTAATATAAATTTACGTGTTTAATTAAAACATAAACTGTTTTAATAAATTATATACGTTATATGTGTAAGTGAATGTGCGTGTGTGGGTGTGTAAGTGAGTGTGTGTGGTGTGGTGCTGTGGTGTTGTGTGGTGTGTGTGTGGGTTAGTGTAAGTCGCAGTGTGGCTGTGTGTGTGTGCTGTAAGTAAATCGTGTGTGTGTGTAATCTGTGTGTGAAGTAAATCTGTGTGTGTAAGTAAATCTTATGTGTGTATAAGTAAATCTGTGTGTGAGGGTAAGTAAACTCTTGGTGGTGTAAGTAAATCTGTGGTGTGTGTGTGTGTGTGTGTGCTGTGTGTTCGTGTGTAAGTAAATCTGTTGTGTGAGCCGCTAAGTAATCGGATGTGAGTGTAAAGTAGATCCTGTGTAGTAAATCTGTGTGTGTGTATAAGTGTAATGTAAGTGTCCTATGGGTAAATGTAAGTGGCATAGTGCATGTGTGTATAATTGTGTATAGGTGAATGTGTGTATAAGTGTAAGCTGGTGTGAGTGGTCGTGTGTGTGTGTGTGTGTATATGTGTGTGTGTGTTTCTAAATAATAATAACAATATGAATGAAGTAATAACACTAAGTATAATAATAAACAACACATAATAAAACATAAAATAATAATAAAAGTAAAATAATAAAAATAAAATAAAAAGAATAAAAAGAATAAAAATAAAAGTATTAAAACAAATAAAATAATATAAAAGTAAAAATAATAAAAATAAATAAAAAAGAATAAAAAGAATAAAAAATAAAAAGTATTCAAAGCAAAATAAATAATAATAAAAGTAAAATAATAAAAATTAAAATAAAAGTATTAAACCAAATAAAATAATAAAAGAAAATATAAAAATAAAAATAAAACGAATAATAAACAATTAAAAATATTGTTCAAATAAAATAATAATAAAAGTAAAATAATAAAAATAAAATAAAAAGAATAAAAAGAATAAAAATAAAAAGTATTAAAACAAAATAAAAGAAAACATAATGTTAATAAATATATCGAGTTAAAAGCATCAAAAAAAAAAAAAAAAAAGCAGAAAGTTACAGCAGTAAGCAGATAGTTAAAGCAGTAAAGCATATGAGTTAAAAGCAGTAAAGCAGTAAACAAAAGCATACTAATCCCCTAGGTGTTAGGTAATTACACCTCTATGTTTTACTGCTTACTGCTTTAAGGTATGTAATTAATGTGAGTTAAAGCAGTAAAGCAGAAGTTAAAGCAGTAAAGCAGAAAGTTAAAGCAGTTAAACAGAAGAGAGTTAAAGCAGTAAAGGAGAAAGTTAAAAGCAGTAAAGCAGAGAGTTAAGCAGTAAAGCAGAGAGTTAAGCAGCTAAAGCAGATAAAACAAAAGCATAGCTAATCGCCTATGTGTTAGGTAACTAACAACCTCTTTTGTTTACTGCTTTACTGCTTTAAGGTATGTAAAGTATATGTTTTTAGTAAAATTTCGTACAATTGTAGTAAAATAAAATGATTATATATCAGACATTCTGAATTTTTTCTTCTTACATACAATTTTTAAAAATTTATAAATTAAAAAGTATTAAGTAAAAAGTATTAGTAAACAATAATGTTAATAAATATATGTTTTAAATAATAGGTATGTAATGGAGTTACAGTTTTTAGGTTCGCGAAATGTTTTTAAATAAAAATGTTTAAGTATGAAATAAAAAATGAATGACTCATAGTAAATATATTTTTCATTACGCGGGGATATTGCGCCAGCGCGCCCACGCCGCCTACTGGACGAGACGCTGGCGCCTGCTGGCGCACGCGGCTGCGGCACGCCGAAACCCTGCGAAGCCGGCGCATGCGGCGGGCGGGCGCGGCGGGTCGCACTGCGGGTGCGGGTTCGTGGTCTTCACGCGAGGGCGCCATGCGGCGCTGGTAGTTAGTTATACCTAGGGAAGGCTTAATATTAACTCTGCTTCTTTAATGTAGGTTAAGAGATGAGCATCAAGATGATTTCATCAAAGATGAATCATCATAATAGTGGCATCCAAGATGACTTCATCAAAGATGCGTCATCAAAGATGACCTTCAAAGTTGGCGGCATCAAAGTTGAGGCAATTATGCTGAGGCATCAAAGTTGAGCATCAAAGTTGAGGCAAAGAGTTTGAGGCATCAAAGTTGAGGCATCGAAATATATCTATGGCTGAGTGTAAGTGTAAGTGTATTTGTGTAGTGTGAGTGTAAGTGTACATGGTTTAATGTAAGTGTCATGTGTGTATAGTTGTCCCTAGTGAATGTGTGTGTAAGTGTCATTGTGAATGTATGTATAAGTGTAAGTGTAAGTTGAAAAAAAAAAAATCTGGGGTGTAAGTAAATCCTTGGTTAAGTAAATCTGTAATTGTAAAGTAAATCCTGTGTGAGTGTAAGTAAATCTGTGTGTAAGTAAATTGGTGTGTGTGTGTGTGTGTGTGTGTGTGTGGTAGGTGTTCAAGTTAGGATAGATCCATACATGGCGTTCAATTAGGAACGAATATGTGACGGTAGCGGCCACGATGGGCAAAAAATTGGAGTGGGCCAAAATTGACCCATGGATCTGACAAGGTCAAGGCCCAAATATCATGGTCAAACAAGGTTAGACATCAAAGGGCTTAAGCCCTAAAGGAAGGACAAAAAATTACCGTGGGTCAAAATTGACCCATGAAGGACAAAAAATTAACGTGGGTCAAAATTGACCCATGGTATCTGTCAAGCTTTGGAGCAAAGGGGGAAAGACAAAAAAGGTTAAGACATCAAAAAATACGGCTAAGCCCCTAAATGAAGATCAAAAATTACCGTGGGCAAAAATTGACCCATGGTCGAAAAAATTAGGGGGGCGGTCAAAATAGGGGCAATACGTACAACGTTGCTTACGCAACCCGTTTGGCGCAACCCTTCTTCGAAGGGTTGCAAAAATTAGGGTTGCCGAAAAATTAGGGTTGCCAAAAAATTAGGGTGGCCAAAAAATTAGGGTTGCCAAAAATTAGGGCTGCCAAAAAATTAGGGCTGCCAAAAAAGGTCAAGGTCAAAAAAGGTCAAGGTCAAAAAAGGTCAAGGTCAAAAAAGGTCAAGGTCAAAAAAGGTCAAGGTCAAAAAGGTCTATGTCTGTCAAGGTCAAGGTCAAAAAGGTCAAGGTCGAAAAAAGGTCAAGGTCAATCAAGGTCAAGGTCGGTCAAGGTCAAGGCCAAAGAGGTCTAGGAGGGTCAAGGTCAAGGTCGGTATAGCTCAGGTAGGTGGTCAAGGGCGGTATAGCTCACGTAGGTGGTCAAGGTCAAGTCAGGTGAAAAATTTGGTCAAGACCAAAGGTTCACGCGGGCGGGAAACGCGACGGTTAAACAAGTTAAGAACAACAAAAAGGCTATGCCCTAAAGACACATCAAAAATTACCGTGGGCAAAAAATGACCCATGGCCGAAAAAATTAGGCGGGGGTAAAATAGGGGGGGCAATACGTACGATGGAGGCTTCGCCTCCATCTGGCGCAACCCTTCTTCGAAGGGTTGCTAAAAATTAGGATTGCCAAAAAATTAGGGTTGCCAAAAAATTAGGGGGGGTTTTTTAGGGGGGTTTTTTTTGGGGTGGGGTTTTTTTGGGGTGGGGTTTTTTTTTTTTAGTGGGTTTTTGATTGGGTGGGTTTTTTTAGGTGGGTTTTTTCGTTGGGTGGGTTTTTTTGGGGTGGGTTTTTCGGCCTCCAATATCACCCTCCTACTACTTATATATATATATATATATATATATATATATATATATGATAAAATTATATAAATATATATATATATATATATTAATAATTAATAATTACATACTATATTATATATATAGGTAAATATATATACGGCAGATCCTAACTATATATATATATATATATATATATATATATATATAAAATAATATAAAAATATATTATATAAAATATATATAATATATATTATATATATATATATATATTAAATAAAATGAAAAAAATCTGTAATCACAAATTATATTTAATTAATTAATTACCTTAATATTTAATTTATATTGTCTTCTCTAAAATGGAAATATTTGAAAATTAAAGAGGGTGACACTAGTATGTCTTTGGTATGATTCTGGGAAAGGCTAACCATATTTCCCTAATAGGATAATTTGATGTTGGGGAGAAGAAATCGTGAAGGGGATTATGAAATATGTGTTCTTGAATAGTAAGAGGATAAAAAATTTAATTGCATAAACATGTTGACCTTATTATTTACTATTCTTCAATGACACAACAAAAATTAAAAAAAAATAGGTAGATGTAGAGGGGGGACTGTAATTCTGCACGATCGTGCCATGAACAAGGTGAAGTTATCTTACGCAGCAAATTTCGGTCTATCAGCCCTTATCATAAAACTTCTCACAATCCAAGATACAATTTTGACTTACAATTAACATTGCTCCCATTGTGTCAACTCTTAATCTAGGTATCTCCTTTGACCACATGCTCTTCATAACAAAAAATATTCTATCAACAGGTGATGTACTCCCTTGAAGACAAAAAATAAACTTTACAATATTACAAGTCTTGAAAATCTAGGAGTATTACTCTCATTTCAGAAAAAAATATGTACCCATCCATCAAACAGAAATGATTTCTGTATTCTAAGTATCCAGCTGCCTTACAATTATAATTGTTAAGAGAGTCGGCTGATTGAATACGCGAATTTCTTCTATTTCTGTGCTTGTAAAAAGATCCTTCATTCAGATTGTCTTGAATTTCATTCCGTTGAAGTCTCTTTCTTAGTGGCAACCACTTGAACTTTTCGTTGTATCCCAAACTTCACTTCAACTTGTTCACGCACTCTAAGCTGGTTTCATAGAAATTCTCAACTACCTAAAAATTCTTAATCTCGTTAATTGAATCTACTAACATTTTTAGTTGTTTATTTGACATCAGTAGTTAACACTTGAAAACGGGACAAATTTGATATTTTTTTATTCAAACACGGGACAGATGGGAAATAGGAAACTGTAAATAGACCACCTTTTCAATTACTCTTCTACCTAAGATAGATTCTATCCAGGCACCCATATGCGTGATGGCAAAGGATTTAGTACTATACACCATTTTGAAGGGTAGTTTGAGAATTCCAACTAGGGCAGCATGTACTAGTATGTAGGCAAAGATGTTCGTGATGGCAAAGGATTTATATCAAACGCCATTTTGAAGGATAGTTTGAGAATACCTTGCATGTTCTTTTCAGATGAGAATAAACATCAAATTTTTTATGTCTTCTACTTGTCAACAAAGCTTACTACAAATATTTACACGCAAATTATCTTTACGATAGATTATAAAGCTCAGAAAACTATTGCATGGAATTAACTAAACATCCTTATATATTTTATATGCAAGTATCAAAGCTATGCACATTTTACACTTAACAATATTGTAATTGAATTAAATAATATGTTTTTGGTTTTACCCTTCACAATATCATAATATATGAATATGATGAAAAACACAAAAGACTTAATGGTAAAAATGAAAAGAAAGTTCTATTTTTAAACTTGCCTTTAATAAGGTCCAAATACTAAACTTGTTTTAACCTCTTATCTGTAAATTAGTGGTTGGTTTGATGAATGATTAATTGGTATTCTTCGGCTGCATCCTATTAACACTTTCAAATGCTACTAAAACCAGCTCCTCTCCGACTTTTCTGTTTCTTTTCGTTATTAACAATTGCAGAATTTTTACCAGACCAGAATTATAGGTATTTCAGATGTTCAGAAATTGTTTCTTTTCTGCCCAGTTTTAAAATTCTACATTTTAAAAGTATATTATATAATACGTTGAAGATCCGCATCCGCAGATCTATTAATGTATCTGACATCTATTAATTACAATCGCATCCGCACACACACACACACACACATATATTATTATATTTGGGGCCCCTACTATATATTATAATATATATATATATATATATATATATATTATATAATAGATTATATATATATATAGATATTATATATATATATATATATATATATATATACTATATATAATTTTTGTTAATAATACCCTTATGTAACAACTTAGGATCAGGACCATGGGCAGAAATTTGAAATATGTTAACAATACAGCTAATTGCTTTGTTCTTTCGTTACTGAAAATTATATATATCATATATTATATATATATATAATATATATATATAATATATTATATATATATATACTTATATACTATATATGATAGATATATAATATATATATGGGTGTGTGTCATATGGGAGTACTGTTTATTTGTCGATGTATGTTATTGTATTGCTTGTTGTCGTGGTCAGATTCCACGATTTTGCCTGAGACTTGTCGAGTCCTACGTCAAATCATGTTACTGAAAAATCTATTTCAATAAGTATAGGTAATTTCTTTTAATTTGTGAAAGTGTAATGTGGTGATTATGTATAATCATATGTTGATAATGAATTATAAACATTAGATTTCATGAGATAGTTGAGAATAATAATAATAATAATAAAATTAGTTGGTGATTAATAATAATAAGTGGAGAGATATAAGTTAAAACGTGCTCTGGAGTCGAATGTTTGACAAAAATTTTACTGAAAACATAAATATTTTCAGTTTGAGGACCTCCAAATGTAAAGTGAAAATTAAATATTCTAAAAAAATTACTTCATTTATGAAATTTTATTTTATTTTTTATGTGTGATGTATGATGCTATAACAGTGTTCCTCACAATTTTCGCATTATTTTAAATGTTTTTTGCTATTCGTAAACATTAATATAACTTGGTTTCACATTGTATTTGTCAAAGCATTTAAAATATTCAAATGACTAAGGACTTTGGTTAGGGGGAAAAAAAAAAAACTTTGGTGTACAGAAAGATCACCAAGCTTTGCACTATCCCCATTATATCAATTTTTAAGTCATGCATATTTAAATGACATTATGACTAAGATCTGTGTTTCTCAAAGTACTGTCAAATTTTACACTTTGGTCCTGTGTCCTTCTGGTGACGTTATACACAATAAAACAAGGATACTTTCACCCTCGATTGCCCAAAATACTTGGTAGCAGCAGCATCGTTGCTCAAAGAAGTACAGTAGTTTTAACAAATGAGGTTCAGTTTTCTTTCGTAGCATGTCACGAGCTGAGTTCGGCACATATGAACCCTTTATTCTGCTTAGTTAATTAAAAGCTTCTGTAAATTAAGGAAGTTGTTAATTTTTTAGCTTTGAGTATTTAGCTCCATTTAAATGCAAAAGTTCATTACTTAAAAGCAGAATGTGAATTATTCCTACTCCGACGTCCTACTCAGACGTTAAAATTGAGTACACCCACTCCTTGATTAAGGTTCTGCCCGTAAGCGGCAGGCCCATATTTAGGCACGGGTTCACTGGACTAGAGCCTAGGGCCCCGCGATCCATGGGGTACCCTAGCTCTTGAGACGGCAGCCCAACCATTGATTGCTTTTTTAATTTTTCAGCTTTTCAGCTTTAAATAGAAGTCTCCTCTTGTTCAAACAGAAAATATTGAATCAAAATATGTCGAAACTACCATATCCTAGTGGTTCAGAGAAGAGGAAGAAAGCTGCACATCAAAAAGACATAATACAAAAGTTACCAAAATTAACATCATATTTTGCACACACCCCCGGTGAGTATTTTATGTTACTTTATGATTTATTTATAAATGAAAATGTTTGTTTTACTGTTTACATGAGAGAGAGAGAGAGAGAGAGAGAGAGAGAGAGAGAGAGAGAGAGAGAGAGAGAGAGAGAGAGAGAGAGAGAGAGAGAGAGAGAGAGAGAGAGAGAGAGAGAGTTTATTTAATCATAAACTTCTTATCTTCTAGGAACTTCTGTGAGCAGCGATCAAATTAATCTGTCAAAAGAATCACACCTACAACAAATTGAGGCAGTTTCAGCTGTTTCAGAACCCACTTGTTCCAAGTTCACTTCTTCCAAGTCAGAAAAAGAAATCAATGAATCATATAGTACAGAAAGCGATCGCCTCGATGGTAAATATACATCTACTTCACCGACAACTGTTTTACCTGAGCAACAACAGTCTTCAGCCCCAGAAAACTATTCACATGATCCTGGCGATTATTTTAATGAAATGTTTACGGAAAAAATACGTGAATTTTGGATTAGCAAGGGGCCTGCATTTTTCCAAAATAAAGATTGTGACTTCTCCGAAGCTTGCAGAACTTACAAAGAAGCAGATGGTAGATCAACAACTAGGAATTTCAATAAATCACTATTTCAGCGTAAGTTAAAGAACAATGAAAGCGTTGAAAGAAAATGGTTGTTATATTCGCCTTCGAAGAAATCTATATTTTGTTTTTCATGCTGTTTATTCAAACCTTCTAATATAAGCTTATGTTCGCCGAGTGGATGCAATGACTGGAAACATATTAATCACATCATTTTAGAGCACGAAAATAGCTCAGTACATAGACAATCGATGATAACTTATCTCGCAAGAATAAAAAACTGTTAGTAGAGTAGACACAGACTTGCTATCTCAAAAAAAAGGGAAGTAGAGTTAATTGGAAAAAACGCTATACTTAAAAGAATTATCGCAGTTGTAAAATTTTTGGCATCCTGGCAACGATTCCCCACACAACGGAAATTATTTGGGATGTATAGAGTTATTAAGTGAATTTGATCCATTTCTCGCAGATCACTTAAAAAAATTTGGAAATCCTGGGAAAGGACACATTTCTTATTTATCAGCAAATATATGCAATGAGTTTATTGACGTAATGGGAAAACAGGTCCTATTAAAAATTATAAGCGAAGTTAAATCAGCAAAATATTTTTCGATTAGCGTTGATAGTACGCCCGACCTATCACATATTGACCAGTTGACTTTTATTATTCGGTACGTAAAAAACCGTGTTCCTGTTGAAAGGTTTTTGAAATTCAAACCTATTACAGAGCACACATCTAAACATTTATCGGGAACAGTCTTCACATTTTTAGAAAATTATATTACTATGATGGATTGTAGAGGACAAAGCTACGACAATGCATCAAATATGTCGGGAAAATACTCTGGTTTGCAAGCGAGAATCAAGGAGAAATGTGAATTTGCTACCTTTGTACCATGCGCGGGACATTCTCTTAACTTGGTAGGTCTTCATGCTGCTGAGTGTGTACAAGAGGCAACAAGTTTTTTTTTCAAATGGTTCAGAAATTGTACAATTTCTTTTCGAGTTCTACCCATCGGTGGAATAAATTAACAGAATATTTAGGTTCTAAGAAAGTTCTTAAAAGTCTTTCTGAAACCAGATGGTCTGCACGAGCTGATGCTGTAAATGCGTTACATCGAGGTCATAAGGAAATTCTAGAAGCCTTGACGTCTATTGGTCAGGATATTTTATTGATACTGTCAGTGATAATTTTTTAATGAATTCGAATAGTCCGATAAAGAAAAAAATCCAGAAGCTGACTACAAGGACCTATCTCAAAGAATAAGAGCTGGAATACTGTCGGAAGTAATTTTAAAGAATACTAATCTTCCGCTAAAGAGAAAAATCCAAAAGCTGATAACAAGTACCTATCTCAAATAATAAGAGCTGGAAGCTCACGCATGACATACTTTGATGGTTCTGCGCCATCTGTACAAGTAACTGGCAAAGAAAAATTCAAAGTTGAAACTTTTTTCCTATAATTGATACCCTGACCGTGCATCTAAAACAGAGATTGGATTCATACAGGGAAATTAGTCAACGGTTCGGTTTCTTATCTCGTTTGAAAACTTTAAATTCCGAAGAGTTGAAACACAGCTGTAAGGAATTTGCTAAAGTCTATCACAACGACATTAGCGCCAAAAAGTTAGAGATTAAATGTATACATCTAACAGAAAATTTGAAAGGTGTGTAGAATAGTGAAAGTAGAGAGACTATAAATATCTCAGAACTATATCATCTTTTAAAAGAAGATAATATCGAAGACACGTTTCCGAATGTAGAAATAGCAATTAGAATCTTTTTATGCATGATGGTCACTAACTGCAGTGGGGAACGCTCCTTCTCAAAATTGCAAAGAATCAAAAGTGAACTGCGAAGTACAATGCTTCAAGAAAGATTGAACAATTTGTCTCTGATGTCCATTGAAAGCGATGTGCTTAAAGAGATAAACTTTGAAGAAGTCCCATTTCATGACTTTTGGCTAACGGTATTAGATTTTTAAGTATGTTCGCTTTGTTGTAAATTTTAAAATGATAAAAAACAAATTATACTG
>JABUQX010031440.1:55000-57500 GCA_015478945.1 Trachelipus rathkii | reverse complement strand
CCTTCTCTCCTTTCCTGCTCTCCTTCTCTCCTGCTCTCCTGTTTTCCTGTTTTCCTGCTTTCCTGTTCTCCTTCTCTCCTTCTCTCCTGCTCTCCTTCTCTCCTTCTCTCCTATACTTTCCTACTTTCCTGCTCCCTGCTCTCCTCTCTCTCCTTCCTCCTTTCTTGCTCTCCTTCTCTCCCTGCTCTCCTTCTCCCGCTTTCTCCTGTTTTCACTGCTTTCCTGTTTCTTTACTCTCTCCTACTCTCCTGATCTCACATAATTCTCATCCATTCTTTTTTCTTCCCGTCGAATTGCTGGCCGTTACTTTCTTTATACTATCGCTATTATATTAGGGACTACTACAATTTCAGAAATTCGCTTCGTGATACTTCTTCTACTGAGGAGGGTCCTCTTCGCCGAACAGCGCCTCGCTAACCACAGTCTCACTCATTTCTCTTTCTAATTTCCTTACTCCAGACGTGAAAGCTAAACTCAATCTTACATGCACTTCACTGGTGAACGTCTGGAACATGCACATTTCCGATATCTGATTTCCCCCTCCCCCCCTACTACCTTTGACACTTGCACACTTTCAATGCGAGTATCGGGCATGTCGGCTTTGATTAAAAGTGGCTATCGTAAACTTGGAAATTTTTCCCCGCCCCCCACTCTGGTGGATGTTGTAGGATTTCCAGCTTTCTTTGCCCACCAGAGCAACCACAACACACACACAACACACACACACACACAAGACACCACACACACACACACACCACCTACACACACACACCCTACACACACACCTACACACACTACACACACACACCTACCACACGACCCTACCACATATTATATAGATATTGTATAGTAATTATATAGTATATATTATATATTATAGTATATTATATTATATAGTATATATATATAATATATATAATATATATATATATATATATTATAATTATATATATATATATATATAGTACCATGAGCAAGGGTTTTAAATCCAAAAGAAAAAAGAAAAAAATAATAATATTTAAACTGAAAATATATTTTAATTTACAAAATTAATAAAAATAATTAATGATTCAAAAAGCAAATTATGGTATAATATATAGTAGCAAATGAGGAAATATGTTTGATTAGAGAAATTTCCTTAGTTTTGTGGCTGTTGGAAGAACGAAAGTGCGAAAATCTCTCTAAATCGGAGACAATTATTACTAATTGATAATAAAATTAGCAGATCGATTAGACAAAGATATGAATCTGAAAGCAGCAATGATAGGAAAAGTTTTAGAAATGTCTAAGTTGTCTAAAATCTCCAACGGTATAGTATGTATCAATTATGTTCACATTCCTTATAGGGTACATAAACATTAAAGACATTATTGGAACGAATGAAGAGGAACTTTTTTTTCTTTTTCTGTCGACCATTTGATATACGGTCCAATGAAATGTTAAAATTATAAATTATTAGATATAAAATTAATAATCTATATATAGAATTATTCGATTAGGTAAATTTTTAAAGCAATATCGAAGCTTGAGAGATAACTTGAGATGGGATCACGAAAGTGAGAAATTCCTTGCAAAAACTCAATCATTTGAAATTTGTATTCAAGTGATTTGTATTCAAATTGGTTTATAAGTTTTAATTATGACTTCGCTTTATTTTCCTTCACGTCTTCCATATGTACTCTGGGAGTGTCTACATTGAAGTTTCAATCATTTGTGACAGCAACTTCTCTAAGTCATCTTGAAATATGATGCTTGTTTTAAAAGATTTTCACACAAACGTTATTGAATGAAACATTTTCAAACATTTGGAAGTTGCAAAAGAGCTTCCTGCCTTTGTTTAAGGAAGACGAAATGACGCGTGTCACAATGAACGTAAAATGAAAAGAGGGACTAGCCCCATAATAGCCGAATGGAAAAATGGGCGACAGGGCAACGTGGTCGACAGGGAAAATGGGTCGAGCAAGAACAATCAAAAAAAAATATCACCGTACAGTCCGCCGACGGCTTAAGATATTTTAGGATAGGTTAGGTTAGGTAGGGTTCAGGTTAGGTTAGGTTAGGTTTAGGTTTAGGTTAGGTTAGGTTACGTTAGATTAAGTTTAGGTAGGTTAGGTTAGGTTTAGGGTTAGGTTAAGCTAAGTTTAATGATCCATGTAGTAAAACTCGTATAGCGATAGCAATTGTTTTTTTTTATGTTTTTTTTTTTTTTTTTGTTTTTTTTTTTTTTTTATAAAATGTCGACCATTTCTACCTGTCTATCATTTTCCCTGTCGACCATTTGGGACTAGCTTCGATGAAAAGACAAAGCAATTGCAAAATTCCTTTTCTCGATGATTTTTCAAACCAGTTAGAGAGCAAGTTTAGTATAAAGATTCAATCGATATCTATTAAAAAATTTAAATTAAATTTTTTTTTAATTAATTTTTTTATTTAATTAATTTTTTTAATTTAATTAATTAATTTTTTTTAATTAATTTTTATTTAATTTACATCATTAAGA
>JABUQX010031440.1:7500-45000 GCA_015478945.1 Trachelipus rathkii | reverse complement strand
TAACTGAAATTATAGTTATAATTTAATTTACAGTAAAAGCTTCATACTAATATGTAATATACAGTACACCGTCGCGAAAACATTTTAATTTCTAATTACACACAATTTTTCATATTATGAGGTAAATCTCTTCGAAAGGCTTCTTCTATCAAAAAATGTCTAGTTAAATCATAATAATTAGTATGTATATCTAATAATAAATAATATATAATAATAATACTTAGAATAATAATAATAATATAATAATAATAATAATAATAATAATAAAATAAAATAATAATTTATATATATATAAGAATAGATAATAATCAATAATAATAAAATAATAATAATCAATAATAATAATAATAAATAATAATAATAATAGATGTTAATTATTATAGTTATAGATATTTGTAATACATAATAATAATATAATAAATAATAATAATATAATAATAATTATAAATAATAATAATAATAATAATATAATACTAATAATAATAATAATATTGGTTCTCATAACTGTGGAAAAGATAATTTTGTAAATAATAATAATGAATAATAATAATAACTAATAAGAATAATAATAATAATAAGTAATAATAATAATAATATATTAATAATAATTAATAATAAAATAATAATAATAATGAATAATAATAGATGTCATTTTTTTTAATAAAACTATATTTGTAATAATAATTAATAATAATAATACTAATAAATAATAATAATAATAATCATAATATAATAATAATAATAATAATAATAATAATAATAATAATAATACAAACATATAATAATATAATAATAATAATAATAATAATGAATAATAATAATAATAATAATAATATATAATAATCATAATTATAATATTACAATTAATAGATAATATAATATAATAATAATAATAAATAATAATAATAAATAATAATAATAATAAGTAATAATAAATAATAATGAATAATAATCAATAATAATAATAATAAGATGTTATTATTGAGATCACAATATCATAATATTTTGTAATAATAATAATAATAATAATAATAATTAAATAATAATAATAATAACAATAATAATACTAAATATAAAATAATAATAATAATAATAATAATCAATATAATAATAATAATATAATAATAATAATAATATAAATAATAATAATAATAGAATAATAACTAATATAATAATAATATATAATAATAATAATAATAATAATAATTAATAGATGTCATTTAAATAAACATAATACTTCAAATATATTCTTATAACTGTTCCTAATGATTATCACTAATTAATAATATTAATAATAATAATAATCAATAATAATAATAATAATAATAATATAATAATAATAATAACTATATAATAATAAATGAATAATAATTATAATAATAATAATAATAGATGTTATTAAAATTATATAGTTTATATATATTTGTACATAATAATATATATAGATTCATTTATAATAATAATAATAATAATAATATATAATGAATAAAAAATAATAATAATAAATAATAATAATAATAATAATAATAATAATAATAATAATAATAATAATAATAATAATAATAATAATAATAATAATAATAATAATAATAATAATAATAATAATAAAATGAGTATTATAATAATAATATCTAATAATAATAATAAATATAATAATGAATAATTGTCTGCTCCTTGGCTCTCACTTCATGTGGAGAGTGATTTGTGTATAAAAATAATAATAATAATGATAATAATAATATAATAATAATAATAATAATAATAATATATAATAATAATAATAATTAATAATAATAATAATAATTACTAAGTAAATCCAAAACAAGAATTTAATCAAGGGAAATATATAGATAAATAGAATAAAAAGTGTGAATATTATTATTATGTTTATTAATTATTATTATTATTATATTTCCTTTATCATATTATTAGTATTAATTATTATTATTATTATTATTATTATTATTATTATTATATTATTATAATTTTATTATTATTATTATTATTATTCCAATATTAGAAGTTCAAATATTAAAAAATGTTCAGTTGTGGGTATGAATGGGGATTTAGCGAGTAAAACAGCTTAGAAGAAGATGGAATAAATTGAGACAGAGTTTTACTTCGAGAGCTTTCGGGCAACACTAAAGGTAAAGTTAAAGGATGGGCATGGGGCGTGGTATAGCCTTAACATCGGCACCACTTAATTCCCATTTGTAGCAAAGCACACCAAAATGTACTTCATTAACGTTCTGAAGTGCGACGAAGCTTGAGATAATACAGAATAAGCTCACACTCCATGGTCCCATATTCGAACCTAGACCCCTCGCGCTAGGCGAGTGCCTCTACCACTGAGCATCTCTCAAATGAGTCCTCCTCCCACCATAATTTTTGCATCATTCTCCAATTTAAAAAGTTGTTTTGTTTTTGTGAATTCTTTTTTAATTTATCTAAATACTTTCAAAAAATTTTAATCCTTTCTTAATAATCAAATTTTCAATTTTGTTCTGTTGCTCATCCTTATCGGGGTCTAATTCCTCCTTCAGGTTACGCCACACACCTCAAGACCATTTTCAATATTAAGGAACAAATATCACAAAGGTTTACCTCGTTCTGCATGCAGATACTTGATCGTAATCCATCAAACCACTATGTAAATGAAGTTCTAGGGTTGGCCGACTCACCAGGTGCGGTGCGTGGTGCGCACATGTTGGTGCGGTGCGGTGTGGTGCGGTGCGGTGCGGTGCGCTACACAAGTCCAGTATACCGGTACGGTGCGGTGCGTGGTGCGCGTTGAAACATAGAGGTGCGGTGCGGTGCGGTGCGGTGCGATGGGACAAAAATGACATTTGGTACGGTGCGGTGTGGTTGCGGTGCCCAAATTCCCGGTGTCGGCCCAACCCCTAATTTAATGAACTTCATTTTCCCCCTCCGTCCAAATTTTCTGAGATATAAAAATTCTTTTATTTTTATGGACATTTTTCCTTCTAAGTTATTGTCTCTCATTTATAGCGTATTTTATTCTTTGCTCATTATATTATTTAACGATATATAGTATATAATAATTATATTATATATATATATATTAATAGTTATATAATATAGTATATATATATATATATATATATATATAGTAATATATATATATATATATATATATATATATTATATATATATATATATTAGCTTTTTGGAAATGTCAGCTTGCCACAATTTATATCATTTTTATATGCTATAACTCTATTATTATTATTATTATTATATTATTATTTTTATTGATTATTATTATTATTATTATTCATTATTTTATTATTCTTATTATTATTTATTATTATTATTATATTATTGATTATTATTAATTTAGGCAAATATTTACCTAATATCATAATATAATAATAATTAATAATAAATAATATAATATAATAATAATAATATATAATAATAATAATAATAATAATAAATAATATAATAATGATAATAATAATAATAATATATAATAATATAATAATAATATAATAATAATAATAATAATAATAATAACAAAATCAAAATGCTAATCATATAGGAATAATCTTTAATCATTTTGTTTATTAGATGTTCTAAAACACATTGAAGTAAAAAAACATTATTCTAAAACAATATTTTACATAATATATATTTAAAATTTTAAATGTTTATTGAAAGAACTGGGACAGAAAAGGTCAATTTTGTTAAGCAAGATATCTATATACTATATATATATATATATATAATATATAATATAATATATATATTCTATATATTATATATATATATATATATATATATATATAATATATATATATATATTATATATATATATATATATAATATATATGATACTAGTATATTATATTTAAGATGGGCAAGAATAGCTGCTGACTACGAACTATGATTCACCAATTTATGTTAAAATATTAGATCAAGTATTATCATTTGTTAATTTATTTTTCAACCGCAATACTTAAACAAACAATATACCTCATACGGAAAAAATGAACGATTCGCTAGGTAATGCTGTAAAATTTTGGCAATATTATTTTACAGAGCAAGTGAAAGATGAATGCAGCTGTATGATGCTTTTATTTGTTTAACATTTTCTGCTAATTGAAATGAATAAAAGCAATAGTAGGGATACCTTTATCTATTTTTTTTACATATCTTTGATGAATCACTGACTGCTGAGTGAAGAGCCACTTTTCCATCTCTCTGATATCTAATATATATATATTATACTATAAATATATATATTATTATATATATATATATATAATATATATAATATATATATATATATATATATTAATATAATATATATATATTAATAAGTATATATATATATATATATATTATATAATTATATAT
This sequence comes from Trachelipus rathkii, assembly GCA_015478945.1. Classification (NCBI taxonomy): domain Eukaryota; kingdom Metazoa; phylum Arthropoda; class Malacostraca; order Isopoda; family Trachelipodidae; genus Trachelipus; species Trachelipus rathkii. Next base: position 40,620 of record JABUQX010031440.1, on the reverse strand, counting down.
TAGTGATGTGCAAGACCTGAAATTGTTGGCCTATACACATACGCATCCAATACTCTCATTGACCTACTGCATACAATACCAATACCAATACCAATACCAATACCATCTGAATTTTCTGCAATACCATACAAGTACCAATCACAATTACGCAAAATACCCCAACTTGAATTAATCTTTTTTAAACACCTTTTCCTAAAGAGGTTTTAAAATTAAAATTTTTAAACTAAAGCATTTCACCTCTATATTTCATTATCTCATACTATAGTTCTATATGTCTTAATTTCATTAATCGAAGGTATAAATGGTTAACCTTATAATGAAATGAGATAAACAAATTTTTTAGTATAACTATCTATTCATAATTACGACGCATGATAAAAATAATATTTCAATTCATACTTAATCAATGAACAAAGCTCCTTTATGATAAAGAAAACTTTACTGTAGGACAGGAGAAAAGTGACATCCACACTATGACTAGAAAGTACTAGTAACTTAATCATAAACTTGAGTATCATATTCGTAATCGGCAACAAACATGTTTTTTTCACCAAAATCACCTAAAAGATAATAATCCACACACAATAAGATTTATATTTTTATATAATAATAATTCACTAACTGATCATTCGCCCTTGCCTATCAAGAAAGATCCCGAATAGGCGTGATGTGGTTTCTTTTATAATAGTTACCCATCTTCGAGAATATTCTCCTTAAAGAAAGGACTCAAGAAAATTCTCGAACGGAAGTTTCAACAGCATTACATTTTGTTACTTTTGCCCTTTTTTTTTTTACATACATTATAAGGATCTGAGATAGTATTGTACACATTGCGACGCAATTACCAATGACCAATTGTCCCATACCAATACTAATACCAATGCCAATACATACCAATACCTGTGCTTAAATGCCATACCGCTTTGGGGTCCATACCAAACCCGGAAAATGGCCAATACTGTTCAATACCTACAATACCTAATACTTGGCACATCCTAATATATATATATATATATAGATTGATATATATATATATATATATACATATATATATATTATTATGTTATATATTATATATATATATATATGATATATTATATATATATATATATATAATATATATAATATAATAATTATATTATATAGTATATATATATATATATATAATTGAAATATTTCATGAAGAGTGTTTTACTCTCCAGCTCAGAGGTGACGGAGTCGTCGCTGACCATATAGATATATTATATATATATTAATATATTATTATATAATATATAATAGTATATATATATACTTATTATATATATATATATAATATATATTATATAATATATATATATATATATATATATATATATAGAATATTAGATATATATATAATATTGAATCTATTTTAATGTGAAAGAAAAATGGTTTTGCCTCTCCAGATTCAGAGTCACGAGGCGTCACGCCGATATATATATATATATATATAGTATATATATACTATATATATATATTATATATTAATATATATTATATATATATTATATTATATATATATAATATATATATATATATATATATTATAACGTTGGGCGTTACAAATCAGAAAGGCTGGGTCAATGATACACCTTGCAATAGATTTAATAAGACAGTTTTGGAAAACAAAACTAATCACTGTTTATTTTTTTATTAATGATTCTTAACGTCTATTTCACAATTTCAAAAATTATTTATTTGCATATTTATTAAAAAGTTCGAAAATCAATAATCAATTTATAATTTAAATCTGACCTTTATATTATAGCTTTGTGCGAAACAGAGCTATACATGCTCCTGCATGGCAATCTCAACGCATGCTACTGCCCAGAATCCAGGCTTTTATCCAATTTGAAGCGCCATAACAACAAATGTTTAGGCTTCAAGGACTAATTACATGGATTATAAATTTTTACTTATCCTTTTAGGCTCTAATTTTCCCACATTAATAGTCTCCTTATGAGTTAATAGTCTTCAAAAAAAAATCAATCAGACTAAGATTGCTAAGCTCCCTTTGACGCTGGGTACATTTGGTGCCTCTGCAAGAGCCTTATCACCTCCTTCTGACAATTTTTTTTATAATGATAGAGAAGAAAGTGGCTACTAAAGTTAAAGAGCAAAAACAATAATTTTTACAGAAGTTCATAGCGCTCCTGGCGGAGGAAACCATTTTTAACCATTTTTGTGGAACACCTTTATAACAGGCGTTTTTAACATCTGAAAAAAAGATTAGCTTAGTGTTTTATGTTTTTTAGGTGGTATGTTTTCTTTCTAAATCTACTAAGTTATAATATATGCGAACGTTTCTTGAATTTTCTAAATGTGGCTTCCCATTTTTCTCGATAAGTACGTTCTGTTTATTAACTTTCCTAGCTTTGAAAGGCTTGACACAGGGAGGTGCTAACTTCCCGAAATTAAATTGTGTCTACCTTACTAACACAAACTTTGCTTCGTGCAAGTCTTCTGGTACAAATACATGACGATTTTTATAATTTGTGTGCGGAGCCAGCGACTGAAATAAATGGGTGGTAGCTTTTTACATATGCATTATACTCTATAGGGACTGGCTCCGAAGCAGGATCAACTAACCCACTCGGTATTGATATGTTTTGACCAAACATCAATTGAGCGGGTGTGATGCCGTCTTTTGTTATCGGCGCGAATCTCAGAGTGAACAACACCATAGGTAAGAGGCTCGGCCAGTCTGAGGGGCTCAAATCATGTTCTTGCAACATACATCTTAGACAAGCCAGTAGATTCCTATGTTGGACCTCCATCAATCCGTTGCCCCTTGGATTTGCACTACAAGTTGTTCGGTGTGCCATTCCAACTGCCCTGCAGACTTCCTCAAACAGGCGACTGGTGAAATTTGCACCTTTGTCTGAAATAATCACCTGCACAAAATTCCACAGAATGGAAAGAGCTCCTGAATAAATGCATTCAATATTTCTCCCGAATTTATTTCTTTGAGTGGCACCGCGAACAGGTACTTGCTGTAGCTGTTAATTAAGGTAAGTAGGTACTTGTATCCCCTTGCATTAGGTAATTTAAGAATGTCCACATGGACTGCCTCAAACTTCATGGTAGCTTCTTTAAAAACTCCGTAATTAGGACTTATTCCGGCAACTGTTATATTTTTTTGACAAGAAGCGCAGGTGCGGACAAACTGTTTCACCTTTTTATTCATGTGATGAAACACAAACTCATTTCTTTATGCAAATGAGTATTCTATTCACGCCTAAGTGTCCTTTATTATGATATTCGCTGATTACTTTAGGCACACAATTTTCAGGCACAAAAACTCTATAGTAATTTAAAGAGACGTCTACTATTAATTCGTCTTGTTATAATTTTTTTTTTTTTTTATTTGCTTCAAAGTCGTTTTCTCTTTCTTCCCTATTAGATTACTGAATTATTATTTGATTGTTGGATTTTTGTGTCTAATTTCATTCGAAGTCTTAAATCTCTTTTAAAATGCGCCACTAATATTTTCGCATTTTTATCAAACGTTGTTATTAAGTTTATTTTGGCAGTTTCCAACATGGCCGCCTCCACTCTGATACTATCCTCATTTCGAACAGATAGATCCATCGGCGCACATTCATTCATCACCAAGTTAATAGCGCATACGTCAGAGGCTGTAGTAGTACCAGCTGACCGTTCATTGGCTGTAGTAACTAAATGGGCGGAGTCATGGCCTACCCCATTTGAAACTATATTTTTTACTACGTCATCATCAGTTTCTTGCACAATGTTATTTCCAAGTAAATATTTTAATAAAGCGTTTTGATTCTCGGTTATCAACTGCTTCTTGATATTCAAAGTGCTCAAGATCGTCAGTTCCCTCAACTCTCTTGCATTATAGTTCTGTACGTCCCTGGCGTGGTTTATTTTATACAACAAGGCGCGCGAGCAGGTGCATATTCGTACGCGTTTCCCCGCCAAAATAGCACCGTATTTTTTAAACAATTTTGTTAATCCTAATAAAAGCTTATTTACAAGCAAATACCGCTCCTCGGTTGCATTAAAAAACCCACTATAAAAAGCAAAAGGTGTTCCCTCCTCATTATCCGACATGATCACTGTATTAAAGGCTTTATTATTTGCATAAATGTTTACTTTGATAGGCGCGTCTATGGCCAGAAACCTGAGTCGTGAAGCAAGACTAATGGCTTGTTTTATATCTAAAACCGACTTCTCTACGGCACCCGACCAGATAATTTTTTTATTAGAGCTATTCTTTCCTTTTAAATAATTGTATAAAGGCAGTGTGAGATTTGTGAAGCAAGGTATATTCTACCTATAAAAAGAAATTCTTTCCACAAACTACCGGACTTGCTTTACTGTTAATGGGCGAGGAATGTTAATTATTTCCCTAACTTTTTCCGATAATGGTGAAATACCATCTTCTGTTAAATCAAACCCTAGGTAACTTAATCTTTTTACTGCAAATTCGCATTTTTTCCCATTTAAACAAATTTTAAAATAATTTAATCTCTCAAATACTTGTTTAATTACTATCACGTGATCGGCTAAGTCTTTAGAACCTATTAATATATGATCGAGATACACGTGTACACCTGGGATGCCTTGAAGTAATATAGATAAAAATCTTAAAAAACAATAACTGGAGTTTTTAAAACCCATGGGTAATTGCATAAAAGAAAAATTTCCAATCATCGTACTAATACTAAAATAACATTGGTCGGATTCGGCAATCGGCAGATGATAGTAGGCGTTTGTCAAATCTAATTTACTAAAAACTTTTTTCCCATGAAGCGAACTAAATATATCATTTATATTGGGCATATCAAAACCGTCATTTTTAGCAACTGAATGAAGGTTTTTGAAATCACATACAATTCTGACACGCCCATCATTTTTTTTCTAACGCTGAAATTGGAAAGCTCCATTGAGAGGGAGGTAGGCTCTCTATAAAAAGGGCTGGTTTCGCTTTTAGTAAGATTTTACAATTCCCTCCTTTGATCGTTCAAACAGCTTATGGGAATTGACGGGACCATCATTTATTAAGCTCTCCGTTATATTAGCTTTGTAGGAAAACAGAGAGGCTATTTCCTTTCAATTTAGATGTGGTAAAGTGAGTTTCCTCTCTTCCTCCGTATATCAAAGGTCTCCCTCCCCCTCAATTTCTCTTTTAAATTATCTGACTCTGTTCTCTCTCTCCCCATATTCCTCGAATAAGTCGAACCACACTTTGATTTGTGCTTCACGCAGTTTAAAATTTTCTAGGTTATTTTAAAGTTTCTCTGGCAAATAAAAATTTGCAAATAAATTTTATTGTTTCATTAAATTATTAATATTTGGTATATTGAATGTATTAATAAAGAAATTTACAGAAGAAGAAAATTGAGAGAGAGTTTGAATGAAAGCCTTATCCCTTACCAAATTCGAATTTTCATATTAAATTTATACTCGTTGCTCCGAGTGTTAGTTAATAATCTAGCCAAAATTAAGATTTGAAACCAAATCTTTTCAAAAGAGCATTCCTAAAATACAAATGGGTTAATCTAATTGTTAAAAATTCCACATATATATATATTATAAACCTAAATCAAGTGTAACATTTTTGCGGGAATATATGTTTTTTTAGTATCATTAGCAGGCTTTTATTTAGTCGATATTCTTATATATTATCGTCCCCGCTATATAGAGGTCAAAATTAATTTCATTACCTACTTTCTAAAACAAAGACAACATTTTTGATATTTTTCAAAATGTATAAAGTTATAATTTTACTCCATTAATATTATTTATAACAGGACTTTCTCCTATCGGAGCTTCCGTAGTTACATATTTTGTGAGCCGCTAGAGGCAAGCATTCGGTATCATATAGGTCACATTCTCGATACTCTTACTCAGATTAATCGGAAACTCACTCAGAGCTTGAGAGGAGGATGACCTCATATTATTTTAGATAGATTTTGTGGTACATTGTATCGTCAAACTTATTTTAAAACAAATATTATATTATTTTATTATTATTATATTATTATTATTATTATTATATTATTGATTATTATATATAGTATTATTATTATTATTATTATTATTATTATTATTTTATTATATTATTTTTATTATTATTTTATTATTATATATAATTATTATTATTATTATTATTATTATTATTATTATTATTATTATTATTATTATTATTATTATTATTATTATATTATTATTATTTATTATTATTATTTATTATTTTTATAATTATTATTCCAATTATTATTATTATTCTTAATATTATTATATTATAATTATTATTATTATTATTATTTATATATTAATTATTTATTTTAATTGATTATTATTATTATTATTATTATATTATTATTATTTATTATTATATATTATTATTATTATTATATTTTATTATTATATTATATTATTATTTATACCCATATAATTCCAATAATAATTTAAATAACTTATTTAAACTAAATTATTATTATTATGATTATTATATTATTAATATTATTATATTATTATTATTATTTAATTATTATTATTATTATTATTATTATTTATTATTATTTTTTATTTTTATATTCTTATTTTAGTTTTCATTAATTATTTATTTATCTATATTATTATTATTATATATTATTATTATTATTATTATTATTATTATTATTATTATATTATTATTTATATATATTCTTATTATTTTTATTTATTATATTCATTTATTATATTATTATATATTATTATTATATATTTTATTATTATTATTATAATTATTATTATTATTATTATTATTATTATTATTATTATTATTATTATTATTATTATTATTATTATTATTATTATTATTATTATTATTATTATTATTATTATTATTTTATATTATTATTATTATTATATTATTATTATATTATATTATTATTATTATTATTATTATTATATTATATTATATATTTACTTTAAGTATAATTCCAATAATAATTTATTTACTATTGTTATTATTATTATTATATATATTTAATTATTACTTATTATTATTATTTTATATGATTTATTAATATTATTATTATTATATTATTCATTTATTATTATATTATTATTATTATTATAGCTATCTCATTATAATTCAAATTATTTTTATTATTAATAAACCTATGGGAATTATTTCCTATAGCTAACTCTCCAGTATTAAAAACACGATAATTTTCATTTAAAATATTTACCTCCCCCCTAACTCCTGTGGGAGGGGGTTCTGGCGCGTTTCCCTGCCTCCTTTGGGGGTTTGTCGCAGGGGCTGGACGACTTTCTCTCGCTGGTGGGTATACTAAGGCATACATCGGGCAAAATTCCGAGTGACATGTGTAGCTTCGATGTAGGAATCTCGCATGGGGTTTACACAATTCCCCTAACAGTTCCGCACTCACAGCGCTGCCTTGTCTACGATCTCTAGGATGATTTCTTTTATTTTGAGAGGGTGGTTGTTCTTCTTTATGAGTCAGTTTGGAAGCGGCTTCACTCAGCTGTCCCGCGACCTTGGTGAGAGTTTTAAGCAGTCCTTTCATCTCTCGAAAGAATTCTTTGTTTACTTTAGCCTCTTCTAAAACCGGGTGGTTGTTGTTATCGTTTGTATTTCGACTCTCTCCATAGAGTCCTCTTTCTTCTCGAGACGGAAAAGGTTCTCCTTGTAGATGATTTACTGCCCCCAATATTCTCTCCCCCTTCGTTCATGGGGGTTTCGTAGTCGTTCCTATAAAAGTTCTTATATAAATTATCTGCTACTTTCGTAATTTTTTCAAGACTGCTATCGTCTGCTAACGTTATTAAACTTTCTTGGATGCGAGATGGTAGTTCAATAATAAACAATTCGTGAACGAAAGGCGCACTGTTTTCCGCTAGCAGATCAAATCCTATTCTCCCATAACATCTCGAACCCTTGCTAAGTAAGCTGAGGGAAGTTCTTCTTTTTCTTCCCTTTTTGAAAATCTCTCTGACTTGACTCCTCAGATTTGGCGCATAAGCTTCTTCTATGGCAGCAATTAATTTTTGGAAGCAATCTTCTCCCAAGGGGAACCTGATGGTCCCTACGATATCATGGGGGAGGACGGAGGCTAATATTTTCACGCGCTCTTTCGGGTCGTCCACACCATTTAGTTTAAATACAGTTATAGTAGTGTGTAACCATGTAATTATATTCCGAACATCTAATTTTGGTATGGCACCGATAGGCAGACATGGTTCGCGGAGTTTCAACCAAAGGGGGAGAAACTGTGGGGGTAACCGATCTTGCTTCGTAGAGGTGTATGCAGTCCTTGACTTCCCTCCCCATCCGAATTTGAATTTCCTTCTCTCCTCAAGTGGAGATTTGGGAACGGGAGAACGGTCGAAGGTCTTCGGCAGATGTTTTTTGAGGTTAGTACTAGACTTTTCTTACCCCTCGCGGTCTTTAGTCGGGGGATCTTTTTTCTTGGCTGTGCATATTAACAAAATCTCTGCTTTTATATGCATGTTTATTTATTTATTTATGTATTAAATTTATTTTTTTTGCCGGTAATATTAACTGGAAACGGCCGCTCTTCTCCGAACGGCTAGCGACTTTAAAACATCAACTCCAGCATATTTCGCTATAATAAAAATATAAAAAAGTTTATGAGAGCCTATATGTACCGACGCACAAAGACTTTTTAGCTTTTTTTTTTTTTTTTTTTTTTTTTAGCAATTAAATGAGTCATTAACTTAGACTATTTTTTTTTTTTGCACTTTTAACTTCCCTAATTTTTTAAAATATACTACTTAATTTTTGTTCCGCGCTCTCAAGATCAGAAGGGCTAAAGGGGGAGCTTTCATCACTTGTTCCGGGGTTACCAAAACAAATATTCCAAAGACTAATATCTTTAAGGATTATTGGCCCTTATCATTAAGAGAATTAACCATTACAATATCAATTAATTAAGATAGTTTTGGAAAAACAAAACTCTCTGCACTGTTTATTTCTTTATTAACTATTTCTAATATATATATTAAATATATATATATATATTTATATATTATATATATATATATTATTATATTATTATAATATATATATAGATATATATATAATAGATATACTATATATATATATATATATATATATAATAGATATTAATATGGTATATATATGATATATATGGACATATATATATATATATATTATATATATATATACATATATATTATATATATATATATATATTAACTAGTATATAATTATGTTTGTATCTATAATATAAATTATAAAAATTAGTAATATTAATAATGATTAAATGTTAGTGATGATATTTGGTTTGGACATTGATAGTAAATAGGATTGTTAAATGATTAGTTCGGTTGGTTTGTAAAGCGAGACCGTAATAGTATGTAATGAGTTTTTAGTGCTGGCCAATCATCATGATTTAAGGAGACTCAGAATGAATTAAAAGTAAGTATTTTTGTTCAGATCAGTTATAATAATGTGAAATGTCTAGGGAGAGAATGTTAGTTTGGCAGATATAGAGGCGAGAAGTAAATAGGTCGAGTACATAACATAGGATAGTAAACTGATAAAGATAATATAGTTTTACACCGGTATTTATATGTAAGTAATAATATATAAGCCTCACCTTGGACAAGTGGTATTAACACCCACATTTATGATAGATAATGCCATAGTGAAGTGATTCCGTCGTTGAGTCCGCTGAATAGCTTATAGGGTGAGATATTATTTTCTAAACTATTGCGACGTGTTCTATCTCACTCACATTTAAAAAGTATAAAAGGGGCGGTAAGGTCATGTGTATATTTCGACTTGCTTCATATTATTCTCTACTACTCTACTTTTCTGTTTCCAGTGTATGTTTTGCTAAGTTACTGAGTCTATTTAAGCGTCAATTACACAATGTTGTTCATAATAAATGTTTAAACTTTAAAAGATACATAGCCAATTGTGTGTATATGAATGTTATAAATTGTGTTCCTCGAATGTAGATTTTCGATAGCTTTTTCTGGTGTCTCAACGACAGATCTAATCTACCTGCTATTGTATCGTTAATGCATATTCTTACTCTATTATCATTTAGCCTTTCAACCCTCTACTAATCGCAGCTACAAAGCCGTGGGTAAGAACTAGAGTACTTACATTGGTACTCTTATAAATTTTTAGAAATATATATATAAATGAAAAAAGAATAAGTGACTCTGATTTCTTGATATGATTTTATAACATGTGAAGTTAAAACCAATTTAAACACATGGATCTTATTCCTAAGATAATGCAATTGTAGTTAATACTCAATAAAATTATCTTATATATAGCTGTGCGCCAGAAATAATACGTTCATACGAGATCGGATGACTTGTATTACACTTTGTGACATTACATCCTTAATTTATATTTATAAATTGGTGACCGATTTACTGGTATATATATATATATTTAATATATATATATAATATATAGTATAATAATATATATTATATATATTATATATATATATTAATTATATAGATATATATATATAATAATTATATAATATATATATTATATATATATATATATATATACTATATATATATATATATATATATGTATATATATTATATATAATTATATTAATATATATATATATATTATAATTATAATTCATATATATATATATATATTTTAATATATATAATATTTATTTATAATATTGCTCAATATAAGGATAATTAAAAGGTCAAAACTATGAAGTTTCAAAAGCAATTTTAAATATTAAAAAAATAGTTTAATTATATATTTATATTAAATATATAAAATTGACTTCATCTTTGATATCTATCATGTAGGTAAGTTTAATATTCATCTCATTTCCTTATATTATATTATATTATGTTTGATAGTACTATGAATATATAAAGCTGCATTCAGATCTGAATTTATTGAAAGACATTTCTTTCAATAGATCTTGTTTTGAGACAAAAGTATATTGAGCTCCTGACATCAGTAAAGTAGTGAATTTTTTTTTTTTTTTATTTTATTTTATTTATATTATTTTTATTTATTTCTGAATGGCATCAGCTTTTAGTGAGGGTAAAAGTTCTAAATATTCCCTCCTCATTAACTCAATCCCAAAGTGTAACTGTTTACAAGTTATACAAATTTATTATAATTATCTATATACTATAAATTCTTATATAAATATTTATTAAATATATATAATAGTATAATATATATTTATGAATATATAAATGTAAGTAGATACTATTTTATTTCTTTCAACACAAAAACGAGTAGTGACAGATCCTTAGATTTCTGAAGAGCGGCAAAAATTTTATATATGGCTTAGATTAACCAGTACCATAAAATAACTAAAACATCTTTATTATCCGGACTAATGCTTATACGGGTCGCAAAGCGCAACACAAGTCTACCACATTTTATCAGGCTTTTAGGACTATACTGAACAACCCTATAATCAAATATATTTTTTCAAATACAATAAATTCTTTTAGAACAAACATTAATATGCAATATTTAACTTATATAGTTAAATAAAAGAATAAGAAGAGAAATTAATAATGTCGCCAAGGTACATATTATAGAAAAAGTCATTACATCTATCAATAGTGACAAAAACTCTAACTTTTCGTAATGATAACAAGTATTTATAATCTAGTTTGGTGTAATGCTCTCATACATTTTCTAGCATTTGGGAGCGGTGGTAGCCAATGTATATAAGGGAGTTTACCAAAGAAATAGGATGGTCTCAGTGTCTCTCATTTTACATTTTCATTGGTCTTTGTCATAAGAAGGATATACTTCTATAGATATATCTTTATAAAGCGAAACATATTGTACTCAACCAATCCCTCACCCTCCTCTACCCCCACCTGCTCCTCCCCCCCACCGCGCTCCCCCTACTCCCGCTCCACACCCCTTCTACTCGCTCCACTGTCGATATATTGCGGAATCTCCATATTCCATTCTTCTTGCTCCAGAAAGAACATCCTATACAGGATTCAAAAGTCTGTTCAATACTCTTTAGTGATTGGAAAAAGTGTAGAGTCCTTGATCTCTACGATTCTTCTTGATCCTCTATGATATTTAGACTCCACGCTCCAAAGTACTTACAGCATAAGAAAATTTGACAACTTAAATTGTAATACTGAATTAGGTAGAGTTTTGTGTCGAGTTCACTGTGACTTTTTCTTATCATATGGCAATAATAATATATAATTTGTAGCTTCTAATTTATTTATTTTTTATAGATATAATAAACTTTATGTAGTTTGCTTTTAATTAGTTTATTAAATTTTTGTTATATTTGTTCATGTTATAGATCCAAGCACTTGCTATTTAAAGTGGTCCAGTAGATTCCTCATAGTGGATTCATCCTCCGAAAATAAAGCTCGAGGCATTTATTCTAATACAATGTGTGACTATTTTTGATCTATATTGTTTATGGCTTCTTACAGAGCTTCGTCATATAATCTATTGTGGAACATCTGTCTCGCATCCTACCAAATAAGTATTGTTAATTCTATTACATTAATATTTCGTTGTATAAATCATTTTGCCCATTTATGTTATCTGGGATATAATAAATTCATTCACTTAAACTTAATTTTATTCATATTTTCTTGTAGATTCCTCGCTGCATCAGGCTTAGGCATTCTTATATATATAAAATATAGTATCACACTATGATTATGTCCAATTCGCTATATCATATATTATAATAAGTTACCTTATGTGTTATACTATACTTTCAATATCTCTTCATTGAAGTAAATACAACTCCAGCTGCAATACCAATCCCAAAATGCCTCTCCCGTATACTTGTAAATTCGTCTCAAATACTCAGCTATAATAACTTCCTCTCCATCAACAGTATCTAAATATTCTGTTGACTAACCAATCACGATCTGTATCTTGACCAATTAAAAGTCTATTTATTATATTCTCAGCTAGTTACTTAGTTATACTAATATATATATAGCCATATTATAAATTATCCCTTATTACTCTCAGAAAGTACTAAAATATCTGGAGGGGGAATTTATACGAAGCCCGTCCCAGGTCAACCTAAATATTATATCAATTATATCAATATCATTATCTGAAATTACCAACGCTAAAACATACACAACACTACCTATCCCTAATAGTCTTATATTCAATATTCTATCTAACAATAATGGACCAATATTATTAAACATATTATTAACCTAAGCTATTTCAAAATAGCAAAAACTATAGTGTATAAAGTATATCAATGCAACTTATACCAACGTCTACATAAACTAATATTATTATTGTTATAGATATTTATATATATGGATCACAAAATATATTTAAGTGATATAACAAATCTTTCTAATTTATATACTAATTTATCCCATATCTCTTTCATTTAAATGTTTACCATAGTTGTATAAGTATCTACATCCAAAACCTCCTGCTAGGCATAAACCTAATTCTACAAAATATTATACAATCATAATTACATGAATTGAATGTTTTGGTGATAGGGATCTCCTCTCTCCTTGTTCACATGGTATATTACACTTATAGTTTCACCCTGGTCTCTCGTACGTGGATTAATCAACTATAAAGTAATTTTATATTGAACCAATAATTAATCAACATATGTAAAATATTATTGATTGATAATATGTAATACATGTCACTCTCTCCAATATAAATTCGAATTTATAAGAAAAACATCTACTAATACTATAGTATCTCAAGTTTCTCCACTCACACCCTTGCCTTCAATAACACCTCAGAAATATCATTCCTATGTATTGCTTATTTTACATACTCCCTCTAGCATATCTATATCTTTCTTAAATAAGGATAAACCAAATTTGTTACATACCTAATATTAACTTACTAAATACCGGAGCCACCACTGAAATTAAAATAGTTTATAACACCTTTATACTATTTTATAAATATATCCTTTAACTCCTTGGGTTTTAAATAATGACATTCGATTTATAATCACGTCCATAAGAAATGTTATTAGCTTTATATATGCCTTGTTTCCTAATTACACTATCTATATATATATATATGACATTCATAAAATCATATTTTTTATATATTTTTTATTATATTTTTATATGTTCTCAATAGGACTTCAAGTACATTCCTCAAATTCAATTGGATAGTTAAATCTTTTATTTTGAGTAATAACTAGTATGATTTGATAAGAACCTATTATACACTTTATTTTAACTATTTAAAATATAAATTCATTTATATTTGCTCATACAATATATCTTGCCCTCCCCTCCCCCCCAATGAATAAATATATTTATAACCGAGATATTACATTATTTAAAATCTTTTTACATCCATCTAATTATCTATCTAATACTCTGTTGGTTAGGCCAAATTAGGTTACTCATTCTGCAATAACTTGGGAACCTTACAATTTATAGATCCTCTATGTTATTAGGCCCGTATATTTATAAACCGTCACTCTTTTTCTCTACCTATTTGATATATGACTAGAATGATAGAATTTGCCGATTTCAAGAATTCCAATCCACTTATATTATAATACGTAGGTAAATAATAATATACGATAATTATTTGAGAATACATGACTACCTATGTGAATAGTGAATTTTTTATTAATAGTTAACTTCACTTGATAAGTCGCAAATATCTTTCTTGAAAATAACTTTATTTACTTTAGTCAAGTGATTACCTATTGATAACTCAATACTCATCTGAACTTTGTTATAATAAGATATTATTATTGTGTTTCAAAGTAACTGCATATAGTATCACATCTTTGCTTTTTTATTGCAGAATATTTAGTTTATATGCAATTATCTATATTAATTTAATTTATTCATTTGTTGGCATTTATTATGTAAATGATTTTGCATAATTATATGTTATCACATTTCTTGTAATAATATGTCCCTATAATCACACCTATAATATATACATATATAGGTACTCTCATACACTAATAGAAAATTATAGTAGCAACGTGAAACTAGACCACTACGTGCACCTATAACTTTTACTCTCATAAGCTCAAGTCAGACGATATTAATATTAGTTTTAATCTAATTTGTGAAAATTTAAATTATTTGTAGTCTAGGCTACGTTTCATGCCTACGGGTCTAGTGAATACCGATCTAAAGAGTAAATGAGAACTAACAAATGTGAAGTACATTCTTTCCTAATTCATTGGAGTATATTTTATAACGCGCTTAGAATATATAATTATAATTTTTTTAAATAATGTTTTAAATAAATATAATTTTATTAACATACATAATATATAATATATTATTAATAATATTAATTATTAATATATATTAATATAATAATTATATATATATAATAATATTTATATTATATTATTAATATATATATATATAATAATATATATATATTAATATATATATATATATATATATATATATATTATATTATTTATATAATATTGGGTGGGTTAATTTTAATTGGAACTACAAAACTTCAATAAATACAATATAATATAAAAAATTGTAGTAATTTACAATTGAATTTGAGATAGTAAATATACGATATTATGTGTAGAATCAATGAGAAGTTTTAAAATTGATGTAAAATTAAATTAATATCATATATATAAATTTAAACAGAAATTTTGATTATATTAATTATTTTTTTATTGTGCTATATTCACACCTAATAGTTCTCATTTTTCATAATGATTGAAGTGCTATAGTCTCGCCATTTTGGTACGTATATTTTTTCTCTCTAGTCCTATTAAATTTGAACTAATATTATTGTTAAAGTAATAGATTGTTTTAAAGTATTTAGCTATGACTATTATAGAACTCATATGATCAATAACTCAAAATTGAGTATAATTTGATATATATTTATCATATAGTTTAATTGATATTTTGTACTTTGTTTATACCGCATACCGTGTGGGTGGAGAGCCATTTCGCGAACTCTCTCTCAGCGCCCGTTGATCGCAGACAATAATAAATACCCCCTCCGTTCTCTCTGCAGTTCTGTCGTGGGGTTTTGTCACGCTCTGACAGACTCCTTGTGAAAATTCAGGGTGTTGTGGTTGTCTTTTTAAATCAAAAATATTTCTAGTTACAATATAGATCAATTATAATGCATAGATACATATGATAGTAATACTTTTAATAAACACTTATACTATATATGAATAATGTAATATCAATACATTTAAATGTACGCAGTATGGACCTACTCAGGTCAATAATAAATAATAATAATAATAATAATAATCATAATAATCGTAATATATTGATATAGTAATATATTAATATATATATAAGTAATAATTCCTGTCTAAAATATAATTAAATTATATCATATGATAAGACATTGTTTTTAAAATATTCTATTTAGATTATTTTTCTTTAAGAATATTTAACAGTTGTCAATATAGAATCGCGGCCTTCCAGTTTAATTATTATGTTAGAATACATTGCAGCATATCTAATGAGGGATATAAGTGTGTTCTCAGGAGAATTACGTATGTTATATATGTTATTGTATCTCGTAGAAGCGATCTGTTTCTCTACGATAATCGGTATTGCATATCATCATCCTATATTAGTTGTTCTACGCTTACACTCTAACACCATCCCCGACAGACAATCATTCCAAAAATATTAGTAATCAAACTCAATTAATGTAATGTGAGAATGTATCTATTATTAGTATAATAAATATTCTTCATAATATACAGTATTATGATAGGCAAAATAGTACTGTATTACAATTTACTCTGTATAAATTATATTTCAAAGATTTTTAATACAATTTAAAGGAAAGTTATTGTTTGTAGTAATTGTAATTTATGTAGTAACTATTATTGTATTACATTATATATACAATCTATACATCAAAAAATAGATCTGTACAAGTGTTCTACAGTGGGAAAACCGAGTACGATCCTCTCAAGAATAATTTAGCTCTATATCTGAGAAGTTCTGTTTGCTCAATTCAATTTTCACTCT
Source organism: Trachelipus rathkii (assembly GCA_015478945.1). NCBI lineage: Eukaryota > Metazoa > Arthropoda > Malacostraca > Isopoda > Trachelipodidae > Trachelipus > Trachelipus rathkii. The sequence goes on along the minus strand of JABUQX010031440.1, from coordinate 23,598 downwards.
ACGTTCAGAAACTTAACACATTAAAATTCGATTTGCTATTAAAAAGATACTTACTTTGTGATTTTGTACTCCACAACTTATCCAATTCATTTCTTAAAGTTCTTGAGTATTATTCAATGTCATAAACTTTTAAATCCTTCACTAAAAGTGTCCAACTACAATCCATTGAGTGTGCTGTTTATTTTTAACTACATTCACTATCTTAGCATATTATATAATTTTTATTCTATATAATAAGGTAACAAATATTTGTATAGGCACTAATATACTCTTAAATTACTGGAGCCTATAACTATAGCTATATATCGATAAATGATATATGATCTATAATTACTTATATATAATCATGTAGTTTAACAAATAACTTTCCCTCCTATATAGACCTTTACGATCATATTACAAATTAAGAGAAATATGTTATTAATATTATCCTTGTATGTTCCATACTATATCATACTATAATGATACATCTATAAAGATCTTTTTTTTTTGTGTCCCTCAATATAATTCAGAGTCTCTAGAGTACTTCATATTTTTCGAAACATGCCTCATTCACGCTCTAGATAAATATCTGTTTAATGTATTAGAGTAACCATAGCATGGTCGATAACGAACGTAAATTACACAATTACTATATTGGATATCAGCTCCCTAGAAAAAATTATTTGCTCACAGTGATCGGGCATGCGCCACCCCCCAAGAAATTTATCGAACAGTTCTATATCATATTAAATCATATTTATTACATTCATCATTATTCTTAACTTGAGAGGTTAGAGTCAATTATAGCTCATCGCAAACTTGGTAGATACTTACATTTAAGTTCCCTGTGATTCATTTATGGCCCTGATATTTATATACGGCTCTTTTCTTACCTTTGGCGAAGGATTACCGTTCTAGAATTTCCTCTCCATCATTTAAATACGGGATAATAATATAATACTCAGAATTTTATAGATACACTTACCTCATTAGAATAATTTTATTTAAGAAACCCTTGTGAAAGTCGCAATAATATTACTTCCTGAATACTTTTTAACTAGTTCAATGATACTCCCATAAATACAAACCTTAGAACTTTTGTTAGAATATTTGTTTCAAGAACGGCAGCCATCTTGCTTTATTTTTAATTGTAGAATATTATTTATGAGTTATAGGCTAATAAATATTCTTATTATATATTATTTCATTGATTTGGCATATATTATTATTAGTAAATGAGATTCATTTTGTCATACTAAAATATATGTACATTATTCTTAAGTAGAAATAATTGAGTCCTGATAACATACTAAATAAGGCTTCATCCACTACTAGAGAATAGGCAACGTGAAACTAGCAACTCTGCGATCCCTTAAATCTATTATCCCTAAGTAATAAAATAACAGTCCAGAACGATATTTATTATATAATCCAATTATTTTGTAATCATTAGAGTGACTTACGTTTATCAGCTCCATACGGCTTATGCACTCGATACAGAGTATAATGAATACTAAATACCAATATATGTGTAATTATATAAAGAATAAAACTATATCTATCCTTTCATGGAATTAAATATTTAAAGACACACTCCGCTGTCGCTACTATTTACACATTTATATTGTTTTATGAGAGTAGTATAGTGTTGGTTAATAAAAATTTATATAATAATTAATTCACTAACAATTTATAAAAATTAAATAAATGCGTAGCTTTGCTTATTTTATATTATATCTTATCATTATTTATTTTATTTTTAGTGTTAGTTTAGCTGTAGAGTATCTAGTTTTCAATTCATGTATTATTATATATTATATGTTATATATAATTTACAACGTAAATATATAATTTTATTTAATTTGATTAGTCACACAATATATAAGTGTTGTATATATATATAGTATATTATAATATATATATGATAATATATATTAATATATATATACTGAGTATTATATATATTATATATATATATATTATATATATATATATATATTATATTATTATATATATATATATATATTATATATATATATTAATATATATTAATAATATATAATAATTAATATATAAATAATTAGTTATATATTATAATGGCAGATATTTTATATATAACAGGATATCTCACAGTATGTAAGTAATATGAAGATAACTAGCAGGTCTTATCTCAGTTGAAAGACTCTAAATAATATATATATTTCTGGAACTACTGCCTAAAAGATTTCTAATAATTGTAAATGTGATACCCTTAGTTATTTTCAAATATTAACTTAATATTTATTAATTCTACAGTATTTTTTATTAACATTATGGAGTATTAATTATGCACACTCAGGGATTGTACACAACTCGCAAAGATGGCAGGAGTCGGGGTTTCTCTCGGCTCTCCGTGTATTGTGTAACGACAGAGAGGGACTTAATCACCTCGCGCACTCGCCGGTTGTCATGGAACTCTTGAGAACCCTCCTCCGCTCTTTGGTTGGGAATGGCGCCTGATTCGCGCCAGAGTCTGTGCATGTCGCCTTCTGCTGCACCGATCCACGTACCACGCGATTTTATTATTATTAATATCTCGCGTCTCTATTCACTCTCTCCTGATCGCTCTCGCCGTCTCTCTGAGCATACGCAAGTCTCTCTTAAGAAATGTTCCCTTTTCTAGGTTGTATAGTTATAATATTGCTTTTGTCTATTGTGATAGACCTTGTTGTACGCTCTTTTAGTTATTTAGGGGGCATACTTTGCATAGTCGAACAGTGGGGACATACATGTGAGACGTTTGTGTCAAGTAGTTACTGCCGTTCGGGGAATGTCAGGGAGGGATCGCGCCGCCACGCTTCACAAAAGACTCTCTTGAAGAGTCTTTATGGTTATAGCTTGAGTCCCAATCTCTCGTGGGAAGTTTGATATAGGTGCTCTCTCCAACTCTCGGTTCAGATCTCCACCTCGTGTTTGCTGTTTTCCGTTTCATGTGGATGGCCTGGAGAGACCCCGGACTTCCTATTGCCGTCTTTTGTCTACTGGTGGTCGATTACCGTTCCACTTTAGTGGTGATTCCCTATTAGTGCTATTATTAGAATATAATTGAAATAAATAATGTTCTCGTTTGCCTCATTTATATAAGAGAATATAAATATGATATATCACTATTTGTAATATATAATATAGAGGTGTAAGCACAATAGGTGATATAGAATGCTCACTATGGTCCGCGATTCTTATATTGTACATTGCTTGCTCTTCTCTGGGTATTATGAGCTTACCTGGATGGATCACTATAATTTGTTTTATCTCCTATTAAACCAGTGAGTGAGACCTGCCGTGCTACCTAGTTAAGTCGTTATAGTTTCGAATGGTATGATATAAACCACACAATAAAACATAGTCCAAATGTACTCCATACACCGGAGCCAACCAAATATACAGGCTCCCAGGGAAAATGTGAGTACGCTATATATAAGTGTTGCCTAAATTTTGGCCCACATTTAATGAGTTTTCTATTATTTGATGCCTCTCTATTAATATATATATATATAAAATTATATATATAAATATATATATTAATATATATATATTAATTATATTATAATATATATATTTATATTAATTTATATAATATATTATATTAAGTATATATTAATATTATTAATATTATATATTATATAATATATAATATTAATATATATATATATATATATATAGATATCATATATATCACAAACTAACTTATGTGAACTAATCAAATATAATAATAAATATTCTGTCAGTAATTAATTAAATACAAAAGCTCTAAATAAAAAATAAAAATAAAAGTAAGTTCTTTTTATTATAGACAAATATAATTTTTATTAATTTTTCTATACACTATAAATAAAAAAATTATATTACAAATTTTTTTTAATATCAACTAAATTATATTTTTGTAAGGTCTACATGTTTACTTTAAGGTTACCAATTAAAATATATAATATATATATAACTATATATATATATATATATATAATATATATATATATATATATAATTATATATATATTATTATAATATATATTATAATATATATATATATATATATATATATATATATTACTAATAATATAGGAAGTCGCCTATATACTAAATATTTATAAATTAATTTATATATTATAAATATATATACATATAATATTATATATATAATAATATATAATAATTAGTATATAATGATTAATATATATACATATATAGTATATATAAATTATAAGCATAATATTAATATTAATATTATATATAATATTATAATATATATATATTATATATATAACTATATTATATATATAAATATATATATATATATATATATATAATATAATAGTATATATATATATATATAATATATATATATATAATATATTATTTTAATATTATATATATATATATATATATAATATATATATAATATAATATATATATAATATATATAATTATATATAAATATATATATATATATAATATATATATATATAATATATATTTTATATAATATATATATATATATACTATATATATATATAATATATATATATATATAATATATATATATATATATATACTTATATATATTATATTATATATATATATAATATATATATATAATTATATATTATATATAATATATAGACATAAGTTCTTAAGCTATATTTGATACACTTTGATTACTAAAGTAAATTTTATAAATATATTTTATAAATTATATAAATGTAAATAAACTAAAAATAAATATAGATGTTCTTATTTTATCATTATAATAGTGAAATATATCACAATAAGCTTAAAAATAGTTAAAGATAAATAAATAATATAGTAAGCTATTTGTAGATCTTCTTTACTCTGCACGTAAAAAATATATTACTCGACTTAAAAAACTATGTAATATATAATGTACTCATACCACATTATTTGAGATAACGACACGGATCAATTCTATATTGTACTGAGTGATCATGCCGTTACTTACGTGAATATCAATCAGAACATCTATTAATTATATACATAGCACTTCTCATAAATACGGTATCTCTTGAGTACTCATATCTTTCGAGATGGTAGTCACCAGCTATTCTCTTAGTAGAGAGTAGACAGTGGGAGTACGCAAAAATGTAAAGATAAAAGTAAGTAAGAAGTAGTAAAGTAATAAAGTATTAAATAAATATTATTATATATATAATATATATTAATATTATTATTAATATATATAATATATATATATATATATATATATAATATATAATATATATATATATTAATATATAATATAATATATATAATATAATATATATATATTCATATATATATATTATTATAAGTATATTAAATATATAATATATATATATATATTAAATATATATATATAATTATTATAAATATATAGAATAATATATATATATTATATATAATTATATATATATAATATATATATATATAAAATATAAATATATGAATATATATAATATATATATTAATTAAATATATATATAATATAATAATATATATATATTATAATTATATATATTAATAATATATATATATATATATATTATATATTAATAATAGTAGTGTACACGCATACAGATTAACATACTACTAAAAAATATAGTACACTCTTTATTATATATACCTCACCTATAATTATAGAGCGACTAACCCACATTGGTGTGATACAAATTAATAAGTATAATTGACTAAATCACTAACAAATCTCTATACACATGAGTATATACTGAATATATAGTATATAATATTAATTTCATGTATCTCATTGTGTCTAATTCACAATATACCTTAATGATCTCAGAAAAATATATAAATTATTAATTATTAGTAATATTCGATGTGACTAGGTGGATCACTCTTATTGTTTCATATTAGTGTCCGATAGATTACACATTGTTAATAATTCGATCTGGTGAGGTGATATTTCGCTTGCAATCCTTATTGTGAGTGATTAGCGATTATAAGATAACTCACTGGATATGCTTTGATCTTGCCAATCACTGTAATAGTATTTCATATGGTCATATTATGGAATGGATAATTGATCTAGTCCTCTCATAATAAGAATAATATTAATTATTTATCTATATGACATTGTATATTAGTTGGTTGCTGCTATTACGCTATATAACAGTATTTCCACGAATATGAATTATTAATTATATATTTACATTCTTAGGTTCAGTATAGAAGATATAAACATTTTATACATTATATTCACTTAAAAGACAATCACACTGTAATCTCCAATCATCGATAGAATATATTTCTATTACAAGGTTCTGATCATATCTGATCTTTTTCACACATTAGCCGAGTTAAAAGGGCAGATAACGAGACCCATAATAATATAATCCACACTAGATATTCAATTTTTGTGATATTGTTGGTAGAAGTATAAATTATAATATCGCTGTTATGTATTCTTATATTGTAATACGACATATTATAATTATGTGAGCTATCCTTATTTCCGTTCTCACGCTACTACTCCTGTTTCCAAATGATATACTAGAGCGTTTTGCAAGATCACATTTTTAATCTGCTCAACCGCTCATGCGATCTTTATCAACAATAAGTTTCACTAAGGTAATTAGTAAGAAGTTTCCTGTTATGTACATAACAATAAAACCACATTGTAAATTTCTTTGTTTTAATAACCATGAGCAATAATATATACGATACTTTATATAGTCACGCACTAATGTATGTTTCTTAGTGATTCTTCACTTAGATAAACTTCATATGGATTCCATCTTTGCCTAACTTCATTCGTAATTTTATCACAAGGAGTATTAAGTGAATGTTTGATATCTAAATGTCAACATGATTACATGGCTAATCACTGCCAAACCATTACTTGATCGAGTTTATAGTAGCCACATTTCAAAGTGCCCAGATCTTTGTATTTCTGTTTTATAAAAGAAATAGTGAAACCTTAATGTTGGTAGGAAATAATAAACTGTTTGCCTTCTATATATATATAATCATTAATATAAACTACTTCTTTTGTTACATTTAGCTTTTACAATATTTTTTCTATATATTGCGTCCTCTATTATTAACTCTTACACAGAAGAACCTATTCACAATAATAATCTTCTCTATATAGATTAGACATATAAATAATATATATATATAAAAAAAAACACAGTAAAAATACTGTCATATGAAATATATTATAGCATAAACGTATTGGGTTATTCACTCAACATACCAAAGGTATTTTGATATTTAAACTTTTAATTTCCCTATCATATATAAATGTAATCAGTGATTATAATCTCACAATTACCTTAGGCCTATATAAAGTAATTGTTTTTGAAATTTTCAATCTACTGTTGAAGTCAACTGTCACATATAATAAAAATAAATATGCTCCAAAAATGTTAATAATTATATTTTACTATGAATTTAAAAAAAATGAAAAATCCGTAGAAAACAAATAAATTATTATAAGCTCTTCTCCTTCCAGCAGAGTCTGACACTTTGTTATTTTTTTTCTTGTTACTAACTTATGCATTATTATTATATTTATTTTATTATATAATTTAATATAATTATTAATTATGATAATATATTATTATTAATTTATAATTTAATATTATTATATATTTATATTATATTATTTAATTATGATTATTATTATATTATTATCATTATTATTTTTACAAAAGCTCTTCCCTGATCGTGACACTAATAAGGTATTTTCCCACGCTTTCGCAGGTAGCGTTCTAAGGTTTTGGAAATTCATATCTATAATTACAAAAAATGATAAGAAAATATTTATTACCAAGTTATATATATATAATAGTATATATATATTATAATATTATATATATATATTATTAATATTATAATATATATATTATATAGTATGATATATTATATATTATATATATTATATTATATATTAATATATATTATAATATACTATATATTAATATATTATATTTAATATTATAATATCATCATAGTTCTTGAGGTACCTCTCGTCTTCAGCTTTATACTGATTCATATTCTTGGTACCGTACCTGAGGATGGGATTTCCCTCGGTGGTGAGGCCGCCTACATAAACCTTATGAAATAATTACAACTCTTGAAAACTCATATTATATAACTTTTTACTAGACCCTCTCCAAAAAACACCTCCTAACTTCCTATAATCTTTTCGACGTTCTAACGTAACTCACCTGTTGATACTATAACATTAAAAATCAATCATTGGTTACTTGAGAATATAAACAATAAAAATTTATCTTTGGTAAAATACTATCATATCAACATAATGGTTGCTAAGGTGGCTCCTTCATAAATAGAAAACTGGGTTCTGTTCAGGTTTGCGGGGAATTGTTTTTCTCTGCCACTAGCTAGCTCCAATTTATAAAAGGGGCCTATTCGCCCTTGTTTGGTATAATGTCTCACAATCTGGGAGGGTATTCATCCGTCATCCACCACATATACTATATGGATCAGATTTGAGTCAAATGCTAAGAGAACTAATTAATCTTGTACCCCTAGTTTTCTAACTTCTGACTCATTGAACCTCTCTATTAATTCTCTGCGATAATAAATTATACGTTGACGTTTAGACATCACTATTCATCTTTGCTATTAAAGTACTTACAACGGTAGATGTATACTCAGAGAGTTTGGCCACTCGCATTTCTAACCCTCCATTGCGTCGCTCACAAGACTATTTAACAAAAGGTAGTGATGCTCAATGATTCTTCGCTCAAATGTCATTAATTGCTAGTGATCATTTTGAAAATCACCAGATATTATCTTGATTGTTGTTGACCCTACTTATCTTTCCTAAGCCACTCTGTCTGTGGAACTTCCATTGCCATCTTCTGTTATTTCCTTCTGTATTTTATACTCTCTCTTTAAAACCCCACGTCTGCGCACTACCTGTAGAGATTGCGTTATAGGCTTGGGCTTATGGTGGTGGGTACTTTCCTCTCATAGGATTTATTTCCTGCCTCTCCTTGTATAAGTAATAGGTACTCCAGCCTCGTTGGAGTGTGTGGTTAATCCGTAATAATTATATTATATATATATATATATATATATTATATATTATATATTTAATATATTAATAAATTGTATATATATTATATATATCCAGAGGTTGGACATTTCCAATTTGTTCGCATATACCTCAATTACGTAATTATGGAAACTATCAAATAATAAATAAAAATTTGCGGAATTGCAGTATTAGTCACTGAGAATGCTCATAATTACTATATCTGCAATTTAATTTACGCAATTAAGAGGACTACCACTCATAAAATAAAAATTAGTGATTGAGTGAGCTAATATACGTCTGAAGCCATTATCTCCAAAAAGATTATCTATTAGAGTCTCCACGCCTCTCGCATAGCTTATCCTCTCGCAATAGCCAACAATATAGCATTGTACTTGTACTTGTTACTATTGTAATATGCTACATATATATATTACGTTATTATGTGTTATGTTCAACATATAATTATATATATTATGTTAACATTTGCATTAAACTTGATAACATAAATATATATTAATATATAGTAAGTAAGGACAGGGAGCTCTTATATTGTTTTTTTCGAGAATTCCTTTATACTCTTTAAGAGGTTAATGATAACATCCTTTGAAGGGAACCGTTTGTTATTTTTGGGAATGCTGTATTAGTTAAATGATCTACCCTAATTCTATGTTTGAAGGAATAAAAACATAAGTAGGAAAATAGTATCATATTTTACCAACATTACTTTTGAAAACAAAGACCCAACTTATTATGAACTATAAGAATGTTAGAAAACTTGCTGTATGTGATTTTAAACCAAAATTTAAGATAGCGTATATAGACTTGAGAGTAATCTTTAATCATTGTTTCAATATTCACATTGATTTGATTCATTCTTTTGTTAATTTTTGATATTTTTTATGATAATAAATGAAGTTAAATATTCAGAGAGAAAATTAAAATAGCTATTATTATTCACCTCCATTACTATATATGAACGTTTCAGAAGGTGGAAGTGGACTACTAGATTTCCAAAATGGCCAGCAAAAAGCTAAAGCTCTTTCCCTTGGCGCTGCACCTCCTACTCTTCCTCTTTCTCAGACAAACTCTCTTGGTCTTTTAGGGTAAGATAATAATCGGTTGTACGAATTTGATAACGAAAATTAAATATATATTTGTTCTTAATAAAAATTCAGTTATATAAATTTATAGATATTCTATTTTTGTTTTCTTTTTCCCCTTAAAGTTCTACAAACATGAATAACATTTTCGGTTCGTCGAATCAATCATTAGGATCTTCAATGTTTAAATTTAATAACGGCTCCAATAACAATAGTTCTACGTTTGGTAACAATACGTCGTCATTTTTCGGTAGTCCTCCAACGAACTTGAATCAGAGTGGGGGATTATTTGGCTTTGGAAGCAACACTAACAATAATACATCACTGTTTGGAAATTCTAAAAGCTTTAAGAAATGTAAGTGTTTTTTAATTTTATTTTTGTGTTCGTTTTCTCAGAGTGTGTTTTTATTAGTATATTAAAAAATAGATTGAGATTCTTATTTCTTTTTCTTATTCATTTTCTCTTTTTCTCTTTCTCTTTCTATTTTATCTGTATTTGTAAGTAATATTGTTTGATTAGTTTTTTTTTGTGATTTTCTCTACCATTATATGTTTGATATTTTTAACTAAGCTGTTTTCTATTACTTTATTATTTTAAACTTGTTTAAAAACTTACATTTAATCCGTCGTTATTTTTTATACTTTGTTGTTGTTGTTATCGCTGTTGTTAGTTGCTATTAAAGTTTAATTACGCTTTTTAACATATATATATTAAGGTTTGTGACGTTTATTAATAATAAATTTTGAAGTTAATGAAAGGATTACAATAATTTTGAGAGTTTGATCAAATGATAATGCTTTGATTGAACTTATTTACGAAATGGCAAATGAACTTATAATGAGTTGTCGTCATTTTCGGAAAATGTAAAGTAAACATCAGAGATATGTAAAAGGTTTACAAGTTGTTCGAAATTTGTGCCAACGCTTATTTACATATTTTAAAGTATAAGTTCGACTTATATGAAATTTGTCAATACTATATTAAATTTCTTGTCTGCGCTAAACTATTTTTTATCAACAAGCATTCTTATAAATTAAAACTTCGCAAATAGCACATTTTTGTGCATTAGTTTGCATATAAGCTATTGTACTATTTTGATTGTTATTAGTAATCTGAAGTTAGATAAAGTTGTTGCAAAATTTCGTATTGTCAGTGAGATATTGTTATAAAGAAATCTTTTATTGTCCTTGTCAAGAACTTAGTATTCTTAGTATTAGTATTCTTTACAACTTCTTGACTATGCTCCCTTTTAATTAAAAGCATTAACACAAGTTATTTTGATAAAGATAAGGAGAATTTAAATTGTTTTCATAGCTGTAGATAAACAAATATGACAGTTATGATTGCAAGTAATTATGAACTAAAGCTTGAGGTAAATATTCCTTTTAAAACTAATTCTTTTAATGTTTCATTTGCTGAACCTCTAAATGAGCTTATTTTCTATTAGTCAAATTTGTTGGGCATAACTTTTATTGAAACTAGTTATAAAGAAAATATTGTTGCTAAATCAAGGCACGCACAATTACTATCTTTCGAGTTCCCAGCCTGACAACAGCATCGTCCCTCCTACTGCCAAGACCAGGCAGGCCGTTTCCCAGCTTTTATTCCCATTACTACAACTAGAGGTCCTTTGCGAAACCGAAGTGATCTTGACCAGGTACGGCGCCCTGATACGACAGATGCCCAATCGTGTTGGGGCAATCCGAAAAGGTGCCCACCGTCCTAGTCGTTCTCATTTGGTTTATCCATATGCTGCTTTCCATCCGAACTGCCAGCTGACACAATCATTCGCCCATATACTACTTGTTGTGATCCACTACCTCCAAGAACCAATTATTTTTAGCGATGCACTTGAAAAACCCATAGGAGTTTAAAAAGCCCCCATGCACATTTAATGAAGAATGGGTCCGCATTCTCGTAAAGTTGCAACACGGAATCAAAGTTCCATCTTGTCATTCTTAACGTCTCTCGAAATATTCTTTTTATTTTCACTCCCTGATGAAATTAGAAATACATCCAAAAAACCACTATATTCCTTTAGAACAGAAAAACGAAGATATTGGTCGTCATTTTAAGAAATCTCCCAGCAGAAAAGATCTTCCTGTTTGCAACACGTTTACAGTTTCCGCCTCGCCCGGACTCCGCCTGATACCCCAAATAATCGTTTACTGCGATGCCTTTAGTACCAGCGCCATTTCCCCCCCCACGCTTCAAAAAATTTTTTTTTAAGTTGTCAACACCCAGACCACGGGCAGGGCTATTCAGGAGGGGGTTTTGGGTACGCTCAAAGGTTGAGCCTCTAGCACAAAACTACCAGATTAGCAGCATAGGCCGGCTTAACAGTGCGGATATTGAATTCATGCACCGAAGACACAGAAGATGGAAGAGAATTCCATTAGAACAGAGGTGGCAGGAAAGAGGAAGCTCCGCAAGCGAACTAGCCAGGAGTTGAACCTATATCATGCACAAAACTGCGTGCGCAGAGCAGAAACCGCTTTGTGCTACGAGGGCGTCGTAAAGGTGGTGGTATGCAAGTGACGTAAGTTCCCTCGACACCTGCCACTGCGGTACCTATAGAAAGAGGTAAAGCACGCAACATCGCGCCGCAAAATAAAGGGTCAAGTGAAAATGGAAAGAACAGATACTAGTTTAAAATCCTTTTTGGCCTTGCGACCTGTCCAAGAGCGGGTGAAACGCAGAACCGCCTCCAGATATGAGAAGCAGTAACTCCATACAAGGGCTTGATGAGACCTTGTATAGCTTGGAGTAACTGAGAAGAGGAATAAGAGTCTCGCAGTCTAAGCAGAACTCCCAGTTTCTTTGAGGCCGACCTAGCAACTGTTATGATGTGAGATTTCCAATACATTTTTTTTATGTTAAATCAGAGGATGTTTATATTGTCAACAGGAAAGATGAACCATCTAAAGAGATAGCAGGAAGATATTCAAAAAAGGCTTGAAAATCTGTTCTGTTAGGAAGAATAGTCGCAGGAAGCACAAAAATTATTTTAGTGAATAGGAGAAAGGTTTTAAGGCCACAGAATATAGAAATTAGGAAATTCAAGATTCTCGAGACGTGTTACAGGTGTATTAATGTTTACAAAGGCACACACTCTACCCTTCAGACAGAAATTATGAAATAAGTTCTAATTGGATACATTAAACGAGTTAGAGGATGTATTCTTAGCCATCTGAGTCTCAGAAGGGAGCAAAAGGTTAGGGCTAGAGAGGTGGTATTTCACGGAAGCAGAGTTAGAGTGTAAGTCCGAGATGTTGGTAAAGGCAATAGAAAGCCAGCGCCTACCCAAATCTGCCATCACATACACTCACACACAACAAAATAAACACAAAAGACAAAAACAAAACAAAAGGAGAAATCGAAATAAAATTGTTCATATACTAAAGCCTAAATTAAAAAGTTTGTGCTAAAATTAATTAAAAATAAAATTTTGTACAACGTAAAAATAAAACATAAATCTATGTAACTTTCCCCCACTCGAATAGGCAGTATTAACTTTGATAAAAACCTACAACTACATATACTTAAAAAAAGAAAAAAATTAAAACTTGTACTTATCTTTTAATTAAACCACCGATAGCAGAACTTTACTGAAACGAATAAATGGTTACTAAGTGATATGATTTAATAAAACTTTTTAATTAAAACAAAATAAGGTTTGAAAAACACACACAATTTCACTAAACACAGCACTACATAATAATAACAATAAATAAAATAAATATAAACTTTCAACGGAGAGCACTTTCAAACACGTCTACACTGCACAGTGAAAAACAGTGAAAATAGGGTTCACAAGCTACATTAATTGGACGCTTATTCCCCGACCCAGACGTTGCTTTAAATGCCAGCGGTTTGGTCATCCCCTAAAATACCGTGGGGGACCGCATGACATATGCTCAGTCTGCGGAGAAGAATTTCACATTCCCTATGAAAATACACCACACTGCAAAACCTGTGGAGGACCTCACAGTGCCTCTTCCTTATAATGTCCGTCTTACCTGTTTGAAGAGGAGGTTTTGGAGTTATGTACCATACAAAAATTGAACAGGAGAGATGTCATACACTAGCTCAAAGTCAAATATCCTACAAGACAAAGACAATCTTATGCTACAGTTGCAACAGCCCCCTGCCTCCGTGTGTCAATCCACCGACACAACTCCATTCCAATAGAACTCTTCTCCCAAATCCTAGCGAAACTCAAGCAGTTACTGTAACTTGCCTACCTGCATTGCCTATACTAACCGACTTCTTAAATAGACTCAAAAGCAGCCCATGATCCAATCTCTCGATTCAAAATGGCATCAACAACCCTACTCCGAGTCGTAGTTTTCAACTAACTAACAATGAAACTAAGAAAACATTTCCAAGACACTCTGTCCCATACCTTCCCGATGAGTTCGCCAAACTCACGTAAGAGGCTAACACATTGAGACAAGCAATAACTTCAATTGATTGTACCCAAACAATTGTAACTATCGAACAACCCACCAACCAACCCTTTGATAGTTTGCAAGATTACTGAAGCTCCTCTGAATCCTTTCATAACTCTTCTTCCGAATTTAATATCTCAGCATTCCCTAAAAATTCTTTGAATAATAGTTCCCAAATAGAACTTGATGTGATGACCCACTCTCTCTTTCTAATGCCTCTTGCGCTTCCAAGAGAGATGAATGGAAAACCGTTCACCGTAAACACCGAAAATGCTCCAAGCGCTCTGGATCTGTTGGAGGCATGAAAGGGGACCCAGAGGTCTCCCATCTTAACTCAAATTGTTCAGTATCTTTAAATCCCCCACCTGATGACTTACTGACAAAATCTCCAGGAATAATTTTGTCAACCCAACGGATCCTATATCGGATCCCAATATCGCAACTCCAATGTCCTTTCAAAAAAATGATATTTTTTCCGGTGACACTTTCCTCCCCCATTTCCATGAAAACGGCCCCCATATTAACCACACATTTCTGAATTTGTTTACTTGGCAGATGCTGATATCGCTTCCATTTCTAAACATGAGCACTTTGATTGCTCTTCCAACGACCAACCAAGTCCACTTGGTTGAACTCAACTTACTTCGCATTTATGGCGAAGTCCCTCTCCCAATTACCACTGAAAACTCCCCCTCTCCAAATCCGGTCATACAACCCAAATCTTTGTTGAACGACTATTCCTTACTTCCAGGATATGTTGCCCATCCTCGTCGTGGACCCACGTCTCAGCATTTCCTCCCCAAATAAATCCACTTCAAACATCACCCCTAGCCACATAGAGACAATTATCTCGAAAAGATAATCCTCATAATAGCATGGTCACCTTTCTTCAATAGAATTGTCTTGGCTACTACTCTAATTTTGAAAACTTGTTCAACTAATATACATGGGTACACTAAAGTACATATGTTTGCAGGATCCCCAACTATGTTTTCGCGACTTTTTCCAACCATCGGCATATAAATCGCCGCTATCCTCTATAGAAAAAGGTGACAATGATAGGGAAGGTGCAGGAATACTCATTCAAAAATCTGTGCCTTATTCTCCAGTTCCTCTTCAAACTAGACTTCATGCATTCTCAGCTCGAATTCATTTGTCAACCGACCTTACTGTTTGCTCGATCTACTTTGCTCCGAGTAGTGAGTTTACTAAGGCCAACTTAGCTGACCTTTTTAAGCAGCTTCCCACTCTGGTTGTTATACTAGAAGACCAACCTTCGCCACTCCTTATGGGGTCACCTCGTATAAATCTAATATCCTTGTTGATCCTCTAACACCCTTTTCCCTTTTATCCTTAACACAGGATTCCATATATATGAACATTTAGATACATACACTTCTTCCTGCATTGATATTTCCTTTTGCTAACATTCTCTAATGGATCGTTTTACCTGGTACCGCTTTGATTAATTATTTATACGGCAGTGATTATTACCCAACA
>JABUQX010031439.1:32500-57098 GCA_015478945.1 Trachelipus rathkii | reverse complement strand
TGTTAATGAGATGAAGGTGAGAGAATTCCATTTTCTTATAAACTTACACAAGATATCTCGTAACAGCCCGGTAGAACACAACATTGAGCTTTCCCGGATCTGCAAACTGACACCACCGTTGTGCCTCAGTTTATTATGGTAAATAATAATAATAATCTATAATAATAATAATAATAATAATAATAATATAATAAATAATAATAATAAGTAATATAATAATAATAATTAATAATAAACCTATAATAAACTTATAAATAAATAATAATAGATAAAATTAATTATCAACATAAATAATAATAATAATAATAATAAATAAAATGATAATAATAATAATATATATTATATATATTATAATATATATATATATAAATTAATATATAATATATATATTAATAAATTTTATAATAATTATATTACTAATAATTCTAATTATTAAAATTATAATATCAAATTATATAAATATATATATAAGAATAATTATATAATAATAATAATATAAAAATAAAATTAATAAGATATATATATAATAATAATTAATAAATTAATATATTAATAATAATATAAATAATAATTACTAACTATAATATAATAAATAATAATAATAAAATAATTAACTATACTATTAATTTAGCAATATAAATAATTATAATAATAATTAAATAGAATATAATACAATTATATAATAATAATCTATATAATATTTATATAATGATAAATTAAATTATAAATTATAAATTAATTATATAATAATAATATAAACAGAATAAATTATAGAATCATAATATAATAATATATAATGCTCTAATGTAATATTATATATATATATAAATAACTATATATATATACATATATTATCAATTACTATTGTCCTTAATTATATAATATATAATATATATAATTATATAATATATTAATTATAATATAATATAATAATAATTATAAATTAAATTAATTATAAAATTATATATAATAATATAATATATATTAATAATATATAAAAAAATTTATATATAATAATAATTAAATAATTATAATATATTTAATTAATATATCAAATAGTACTGAAAATAAATTAAATTTGTAAAAATTAATAATTATTAATTAATAATAATATCATATGAATAATAATTAATTAATGTTAATTTTATATAAAAAATATAATATTATAATTATATATATATATATTTATTATATTATATATATATATTTAATTATAGTTATTATATTAATATATTATATATATTAATTATATTTATTCTTACCAATGAAAGTAAAAGGATGCCGAGGTCCAAGGTCATCACACATTTCTGCTTTAAGTTTTTATTATTTGAGCTTCAAAAATTTGAGATCATGAATGATACCTGAATCGATTTAAATTTTCTGTAGAATATTAATAAATATATATATTATATATATATATTATATTATTTATTTAGGTAAAGTTATTATGTTAGTTATTATGATTTGTAGGTTAGTTGGTTGGTATTTTATATTAATATTATTTATAATTTATATATTAATTATATAATTATTAATATTTATTATATGTTATATATATATATATATATTAATTATATTATATATATATTATGATTTTAATCATTTATTATATTATTATTATAAATATATATATATTAATATATTAAATATATATTTATATATGGCTTTTAATTAGAATTACTTATTAAACATTTATGTAAATTGAGAGATTATTGTAATTTGCCATGAGATTACCTTCTCTCGCTGGATAACCCCAGCTTCTTCAATACGACAGTTGATCATCTTGGACAAATACCTATCACAAAAGAAGGTGTGTGAAATAAAATCAGGCAAGATCTTTATCAATTCATATAAATGTACTCCTCTTCCTGTTGCCAAAATATGGGTAAATTAGATTAATTATGAATGAATAATAAAAGGTAAATTAAGAAGATATTTTATAATATAATAAATAAACTCACATTCAGTCAAAAAAACAATCTTTCCTTTTGTAAATAACTCTGAATGAGTAAATATTGCTATCGTTTCCGAAAGATCTTGCAAAACTAAATTAATATTAATATATTATATAATATATATATATATATATATATTATTTATATTATATATATTTATAATTATTTAATATATATATATATATATATATATATTAATATATTATTAATAATTATTAATATTATATAATATATAATTTATATATAATATTTTATTATATATATTTATATATATATATTAATTATATTTTAATTTTATATAATTATTATAATGAAAAACATATCAGAAATTAAAACTCTTGATGTTTGATTATGATTGAATTCCGCATTAAAATTTTAAAAAAATCATATACAGAAAATTTTAATATAGTACTCTAAATTATATATATTTAGTAGAGTGACTAATATTATACTCAACTATTATGAAGTAAATTTAATTAATTAATATATTTAATATATATATTTAATATTAATAACTATAATATATATATTATATTTATATATATATAATTATATTTATATTAATTAATATAATATATATATATATTATAAAATTTATTTTATATAAATTATATTAATATATTTATATAATATATATATATATATATTATAATATAATTGTGTTGTATGTGTGTGTGTGTAGTTTGTGTATGTATGTATGTGTCTTGTAATTATTTATATGTTACTGCATAATGTAATATAATTTAAACTTAAACACTGTATGGTAGCCTTTTTCCATTATTATAATATTTATCTTATATTTTTTAATTATGAGTTTAAGATATCTAATTATATTATTAATAATTATATATGAATGAGTAAACTATATCAAGAAAATAATATATAGACAAAATGACTTTACTCCTATAATTATAGGGCTGAACTTAGGGCAATACCCATTTTATAACAATTATATATATATTTATATAATATATATATATATATATATTATATATTATATATATATATATATTATATTAATATTTAATATATAATATTATATATATGCGAATATACTTTTAATAAAAATTAAATAAAAAATATTACTTGTAATTTAAAATTATGTCTTAATCATTATCTACGCAGATTATAATTAAATAATATAAATAATTAAATTAATATAGATATTATATATATTATATAATAAATTAAAATTAAATAATTAATATAATGGAAAAAATATTTAAGGAATACCAACATTTCATACCATATACTAAATTAATTCGATTGCATAGAGGATCACGATAACATTTATAGATATTATAATTATAATATAAAACTTTGGAAACAATAATTTAGATACTTAATTATTTCCACTAAATTGGTTGTTATTTAATATTAACAAGTTTATACTGTAATAGAAATAAAAGACAATAAATTAGTGAATAAAAACATTTTATACATTAAACAATATAAATAATCTTGACTACACAAGATATCCACAATAAGAATAAATAAAATTATAATTATAAAATTAAATATAATATAATATATAAATTAATAATTATAAATAATATATATATATAAATAATTTCAGATTACCTAAGATAAGTATGGTTATACTTATATAATTAAGAAATATTTTAATATTAAATAATTAATAATTAATATATAATTATAATTAATATATTAAATTAATTATAATATAAGTATTTTTATATTCTCTAAAATAAAATATTAGAAAATATATATATATACTAAAACTTTACGTATTTACTGTCATTATGGCCATTAACTATCTCAGCTGCTTATCACAGTGAACTGCTACTTATAAGTCTTGTTATGCATGAGAATATAAATACCCATTATATTAGTCGAGTGACTAATATAGAAGTATGGCAAAACGTTTTTACTCTTTTATTATTTACTTGAATGGACATTTATTAGTGGACTTGATATAATATATATCGCTTATAATTTTTCTATCCTTGTTACTATTATATTATATATATTAACTGGTAATTATACCATATATTATATAATATATATATAAATAATGTATTATAATTAATAATAATATTAATATTATATATATATGGTGATAATGGTTATTATAGAGCAGGGGTGGGCTCACTACTTTTTGCACACCATGCGCCAATTTTTTCAAAGACGAGTTCAGATGCGCCATTACAAACTCATCAGAACAGACATTAAAATAAAATTTTATATATCAATATTAATATAATATATATATATATAATATATAATATATTAATTATATTATAATATATATTATATAATATATATATATATATATATAAATATATATTATATAATATATAATATATATTAATATATATATTATAATATATTATATATATAATTCATAATATTATAATCTACATAATATATGAATTATCTATATAATTTAATTATTTATAGAATATCTTTGATTTAAAAATACACGTATATATACAGGCACTAAATTACTAACTGATCACTTATATGAATAAAAAATAAATAAAACATTAAATATTAAATTATAATGTGAGTGTGACACATACACCATTCACCAATAGTATATATATATTTAATACCAGTAAGGTCAGAAGAAGGAATTAATTTAAAGTCAGTAGGCATTATTTCTGATATGCCCTTTTAGAATTGAAAAATAAATATCATGTAACTATTTATGAACGTTTTTACCGAGAGAATAAAGTAATCCAGCCATTATATTTAGAAATAAGAGCAATTAAATTAGAACTATTTGTCAGTTAATAAACACAAAACAAATTAAACCAAACATAGCACAAGTAAATGCATTACAATATAGAGTCATAATATGACTTTGGAAATAAGATTTTGGCGTATAAATTACAAAGCAATTTAATGTTTTTATTTTATGGAGAATTATCGTATACAGCAATGTTTGGCACACAACACAAGATGGCCCGATAACACTGTAGATAATCACATCTAGGATTGATATACGGCGCGCTCACAGTATATATTAGAGCGTTCTGAGACTGGTACACCAATCAGCATATCTGACAGATAAACATCATAATATTTTCATATTACACTGATTATTATAATGTTTATGGTACTGATTTGACGATAATTGCATGTTTATTACTACTGGAAATTTTATAAAATCATGCTCTATGCTTAGAACATGTAGTTAATTTGGTATGATGATTGTAAAATATTGAATAATATTTTGAAATATGAGAGTCGATTATGCTCCTCCACAAAAAGAAAACTCATAAACAATACGCACCAGTTTGTTGCATAACTCCTTTATGTTCTGCTGGTTAACAAATTTCAGGAGGTTATAAATGAATTTTTAGTTGTTCGTTAAATGATAAGTTCGGGATCGTAGAAATATGCTGACCTACGCCCAGTCAAAATGTAAAATCTCCCAAAAAAGTAGCCTGGTAGCAATGCGCCACCTTATAATCAATCCGATGCGCCACCGGTTGGGCGCATGCGCCACGGGTTGCCACCCCCCTGGTTTAGAGGCGACAACTTATCATCAATCGCAATATCTCAAAAAACTACAAATAGCCACAGGGAAAAGGAACTACATTCGCCCTGACACTGCTGTGTTTTCTACCAATTTCTATAGGGCGAACTAAAATGTAAAAAAAAAAACAAACTCTCAAAAACTACAATAGCTACAGCGAAAAACGAATACATTCTTTCGGAACTCTCTTGGTTTAATATTTTAAGATAGCAAAGATGTTAATAAAAAAGAATAATAAATCTGCACAACTGAGGATTTGCTAAGTATGCGCCCCATTATAACGAGTAATTATGATTAGAGAGCCTCTGATAATAGAGACGTGTTATATGTGGTTGATTAGACCTGCGTTAAAACAAATAGACTGTCCTAATGGAGAGATTTCTAGCTTTTTTCTTCTAGAAAACATATAGGTACAAATACGACGCGAATCGCCTCCGAGATGGCAGGAGTCGGGGTCTCTCGGCCTTCCGGGGAACTACGGGGTATGGACCTAATTCCCCCCTCCGGGGAGGGTCTCCGGAACCCCCGCTACTTTGTATTTGGGTGTCTAGACGGGGTCGATCTCGCGAGGGTTCCTCCTCCCCTCCCCTAAGGGTATTGGAAAACGTCCCCCCCTGTGTTACCCCCGTCGGCTCGAGCCCCCTAACATTGCCCGTGTTTTCCTTTAACAATATATATATATATATATATATTATATAATACTACACCACCATATACAGCTAATATATATATATATATTATATAATTATATATATATATAATATATATATATATATATATATATATATATATAATAAACACACAATGTGTCCTCTGCTCCTAAAAAAAAATAGCCATATTTATTTTATTGTATTTATTTTTATTTTTTTTTTACATTTCCTAACTAAAATTTTACAAGGATTCCAAAAATGTATTCCTTTTGTCGCTGTAGCTAATTGTAGTTTTTGAGATATGATTTTTTTTTTAGTTTCCGCAATTAAATTTTTGCCAGTTAAAATGTTATTGTGAAACCATTCAAGATTATAATTTGTTTCCCTTTCCATTGTTTCAGAACATATATAACTGTAAAAACAAAAATTTCACAATTTTGTCGCTAATAAAACTATTATAATAAGTGAGCTTCCACACCCTTTTAAGCGATAAAGATTAAAATACGTCATTCCATTTCGTCTACTAAATATCTCTCTAACTTAACAACTTATAATACTACACAAACATGAGACACTGACCACCTCAAGTTATTAACTATGCTCTTTACCCTACACATTTATATCTCTTTACCTTCACCCTCAAATACAATCTTCCCTAGATTGTACACTTATAGAGGCCTATCCTATCACCTCTCACTTTCCATTATTTTTCAATAACCTAGCTATCCTCTCTAACTTATTTTGTAGTTGTTGGACCAAAAAAAAGTCTCAATACTTTTGAAAACTACACACTGAGAGGCGTTCGTGTCACTCTAGTCTCACTCTCTCTCCTCGCTGTGTCTCGAAGTTTAGCTACTGAGCTATTTAAATAAAATCCGGCTACTAACGCCTATAACATGGATGGCTGCACAACACTTAAATCGCTATATTCTTATCCAGAGCGCCTAGCACTGGACCTATATGATTTTTATATTTCCGAGCTACTCACGGTACCTACTACTAATATACTTGCCTACTAATATAACCGCAGGCCCTATATCGACTGTACACACCTGGCATTATACCACTTTCACCGCCTCTACTGCTATACACCTATACGCCTCATGCCTATAGCCTATGACCACACCTATCCACGGTATTATGGTTTAATATATAATAATAATAATATTAATAATATTTGTATAAGACTACACGCTCAATTCGAGATCTTATCTTTCTGTATATGTCAAAAGCGTTCCGCTTTGAGAGGAGAAGAATGGCGAGAGGAGAGCGCTGGCGTGATTTTTGTTCATGCTAAAACACATCTCACACAACCAACACGCAGAAACCGGTGTCTGCCGCCGAGAACATCGTTTGTTGTAAAGACTCCTACTGTCACATGAATCAGTGGTGCTAATATCGGAGTCGGATTGCGAGAGTTCGCCTCTCGACTGGAGTCTCTCTATGGGTTTTGCGTGTTAATTCATCGGCTGCCCATCAATCCAAAAGTTAGCGCGAACGACGCGAACTGTCATGCATGACACGGAGAGTTAGCAACCTGCACAAACAAAGGTCATTACCGTCTGATCGAAACAGGGTACTTTCCTGTGTATCCTTCGGACTCGATGGCTATGCGGCCTGAGTTCAAGACGCTTATAAATTTGTATGAAAACTATTGTTTCAAGTTACTAGGATAATAATAATCGAGTTCAAGAATTGGATGGTATACATCTTAAATGAATATGAATAATAGAAATGAACTTATGAAAGGTCTAATTAGAACACCTTTCACTGCTCATTTCTCCCGAATCTGCATCGCCTGTCGAGTGGACTCGAGTCGTATTACAATCGGTGGCGTAACCTTGTCTATGTATTAGCGACTCGTTAATGCGTGTTATGCACTATTTGGCTTTAAATAGTCGTTCAGAAACATATGATTTAATCCGCCTTTTGAGAGTTTCACTAGTTAATTAAACCATGTATAAGCCATTTTCTCCGATTTTTAAGCGAAATCACGTGAATTTAGCGGAGATATAAGGAATTTATGCGTTTTGAGTGATCGTCCGATGCCCCTTGTGACGGCGTCTCACAGCGAATTAAGGTTAGACAGAGATACGTTTTCTGTAGACAAACTGTTTTACACACAATATACTATTATACTTGTGTTGATGTGAGTTAGGATGTAGTAAGTGGTGTATGTGTGTGTGTGTGGTGTGTGTGTGTAGTTGTGTATGTGTAATTGTGTTAGTTATGTGTATGTTGTGTGTGTAGGTGTGTGTAGTAGTGATTGATGTGAGTGGTTGTAGTTTGTTTTTTTAAATCATGCAAACATTTGTTGGGGTTGATCGCTTCCGGTTTTGGAGATTGAGCCATTAGTTTGACAGTTACTATTATCCATATAGTTGAAATTACTTTTTTTGTTTTATGTTAAAACGTTTAAAAGATAATTTTTATTACTGTTGTCTAATGTTTTTTTTTTTTTTTTTTTTTTTTTTTTTTAAAGGGAGGGGGCTGTTTGAGATTAAGTGGTAGTATTATTGTAGCATATATAATTAATATTATAATAAATATATTAAATATTATATAATATATATAATATTACTATATATATTTAATATATATATTATATATTATATAATATATATATATATATATATATATATATATCTATATAGTGACTTCAAATATTTGATTTAGAAGTTCAAAAATTCTTATATCAGCAAATATAATCCCACCTTTTATTTTACCTACTAACATATTTTAGGTAAAAAATTTTACTTATACCATATATATATATATACACCTATATATAGATTTTTATTGTTGAAAGGGTGTGGAGTTCAAAAAATATTATAAGAGGTTTATTTTATTTGTCCTTTTTTTTATTTTCATTTTATCTCTTTCATTGTCGTATTCTTTTGTTATCTCTTTTATGTTGAGTGAGTACATCATTATAAATCATATTTTAATCTATATACAACATAAGTTTTCACCTCGCTTATATTTCTTTGTATTCTTCCTATAGGATGTTATTTATATATGAAAAGGTTTTCAAAGACGTTTTGTGTGAATTTGTGGAAGATTTTGATCTAAAGTGTTTTTTTATTAATATTAAATATAATTTATTGAAGCATATATATATATATATTAAATATTAATATATTAATATATTATATATTAATATATTAATTATATATATATATATATAATATTATAATATATATATATATATATATTAATTAATAATATATTATATATATAATATAATATTAATTATTTATATATATAATATATATATATATTTATATTAATATTAATAATATATATATATATATATATAATATATATATATATTAATATATATATATATATATTTAAATATATTAATATATATATATATGATAGTATGCACTATTTCAACGCAAAAATCACTAGTAAAAGCCACATAATCTTGAAAACCTACTTAAGCCTACAGTTTTAATAATTACATTGTTTTAGAATCCCTGGTAAAATTTTAGTTTGGAAATGTGAACAAATAAGTAATACTGATATATATTTTTTTTTATCTTAAAAGTACTATTTAAGCTATATAGTTATAAATATAATACATTATTTGTGATATCACCTCTGAAAAGTTTTAGTTAAGAAATTGACAAATTAATATATTAATTTATTTTTATCAATTATTTTTATAAATATATTACAATTAATATAAATAATTTAAAATATTTATTGTAAAAGGTATTTACATACGATCATAATGTAATGGAGGCTTCGATGCCATGACCTATGGGAATCATGATGAGTAGTGTGGACGTTTCCCATACCATTATCTCGTTTAATGTGGGAGTTGGCGGAATAACTCTCACTCGACGTACCCCACTATAATACCAAAAATGCTATTGAGGGAGGTATTTCCGGATATGACACTCCTCCACCTCGGAATGGGGGGAAATATTGTACCTAACTCCGTCCTTTTCACAAAGAGAGGAGAGACCGCCGAATGATCTGCTTCTGCCTACTAAACTTCGCGGCGGTTGTTACCCTTGGGTGATTTCCTTTAGTTAACATAAAAATAAGGAGAAATAATATCCATCTTGATTCCGATTGCTCTGTAAAACGTACAATCACTGGTCCTTATACATTAATTTTTTTGCTAAATAAATGTCCGTCACCTACTCTAATTTGGACATTTCGTTTAGGATTCATATATACTTGAAACATCTATAACGAAAGAAAATAAAACAAAACATGAGACAGAACTGAACACGAGAGTACCACTAAAACAGAGACAGCGAGTCCTATCAGTTCACAAAAGGGTCATTAATATATATAACAAACATAAATATCAAATAATAACATAAATACAACTAAGCAAATACAACAAAACAACTATATATATATATATATATAATAAGTAAATTCAACAATGTAGTTTCAAATCATTTACTAGAACTAAACAACAGATAACTAAAATCATATATATATATTATCATATATATATTAAACTAAAATCAAATATCACTATATATGATACTAGCTATAGACTAATACAAGACACCATAAAAAACAGAATAAAATCAAAATAGAAAAATGAGTACCTATACTATCTAACAATTCTACTTTCTAACTAACTGAGAGCACTATTTCGACAAGCTTTTTGAGCGTATTTTGAGCGAGAGAGAGATGATTCTTTGAGAGAACACAAATAATAAGAGGTGTCTAAACTTAAATAAATTTCCTCAAGTCTCAATGATTTTTTAACTGATAGCATCCGTTGTAATCTATGTTTAATTTGAGCAGAGTTATTTCATGCTAACGAGGCACACACAGATCTTGATGAACTTCAACAAACTTGAACTATATATATATATATATATATATATATATATATATAGTATATATATATTATGCACTAACTAACACATCACACACATACACTAACACTAACACTACATAAAAACACACATACATCACGATACTACTATAAACACTAACAAACAATACACATACACACCTACATTATTAATTAATAAATTAGAAAATAAAATAAATGGTTGGATAAAATAGTAGTAAGGAATAATAATTGCAAATGTAATATTAATAATTTTTTTTATTTTATTAAAATGGTAGTACAGACATGAATTGAAATATATATATATAATTAATTATAATAAATAATTTAATTAAATGTAATTGCATATAGATCCATAATAGGTTTTAGTGAATTGTGAAATATTCTAAACTTAAATAAATAATAGTGAAATCAATAATAATAATTACTTTATATCTATTTATATATATTTATACTATTAATAAATTAATTATTTAAATAAATAAGTAACTTGTATTTTTTATTAAACATTTTGAGGGCTTAACTATAATTTCGATTTGAAACATTGTTTATTTATTTAATTAAAATCTATATTATTGAGTATGTACTTTAGTAATAAGCCTCTATTCTTGAGTACTAGAAGTTAGAAATAATTAATAGTAGAAATAACAATTAAGAGTTATTTAGTAAGTATAATTGAGATTATTTGAGTTTTATAAAACTATTATAATATTAACTGGAAATATTGAAATGCAGTGAATTTTATTATCCTACTAAAATTTGAAATATTTCCTAAATTTAAGTATTATGTTTAACACTAGAACGAAAGAGAAACTGGATTGTGAGGTTACCTTTATAAATAAATCTTAAGCCAAAGTCATTGCTATTGAGTCGTAGAACTACAAGCCAGACATTAGGGCAAGGCTCACATCAACTAAATTGTGGTTAATGATGAATTTTTGTAATTAAATGTGGTATTGGAGCAAAGTGAAAAAGGTGAGAGAGAGAGAAAAAAATAAATTTATATTTTATCTCTATAGTAAAGAGGTACCACAACATATCATCAAAACACTTACAATCAAGCTCACTATATATTATAAATATATTAGGGAAAAGGGAATACATTTGGCTGAGGAATCCTGGCTAAAATTATATTACCGGCGCAAATTGTTGTTGGCCAATTAGTAGCTGTTGTGAACTCAAAAAAAAAAATAAAAAAAAAAAAAATCTCAGTCAATAACTAAATCAAATGGTTGACAAAAAAATGAAATACATTTTTTGAATCCTTGTAAAAATTTTATTGGAGTTAGGAAAAATGGAAAAAAAAAAAAAAAAATAAATAAAAAAAATTAAACAAAAATTGGCTATTTTTTTTTTTTGGGGGGGTGCTAGGACAAAGTATTTTAAATTAATATTAATATATATTATATAAATATATATATTATATATATTAATATATATATATATTAATTAATATATATATATATATATAATATATATATATTATATATATATATATAATATAATATTATAAATATATATATATATATATATATACTAATATATTATTGTAAACGAAGTACATATATACGGCAAATTATAATATGCCTCATCGCTACCAGCAAGATATTGACAGCTGGATTGATGATTGTTTAATGAAGGGAGGGGCTAGTGAGGAACCCCCGCTGAACTACCCAATATAACCTAATAAACGAGCGGGGGTTCCGGGAACTCTACCCCGGAGTGGGGGGGAATTAGTCCTACCCTGCAGTGAAGTTCCCCGGAAGGCCGAGAGACCAACCGACTTCACTGCCATCCCTAGGTAGCGGGTATTATTATACCCTTGGGGTTATTTGAACGTTTAATGTATGTATTAAAAAGAAAAAAAAAGTATAAAAAATTTGTTTATTTTAAGATCAATGTGTAATGTATACCGCAATTAACCATAAAAGAGTGTGCATACATTAAATATATGTAGAGAATCTCTAATCATATTAACTATATATAATTTTTATTTAAATGATCAAATGCAAATTGTAGTTTTTGAGATATGATTATTTTTTTATTTTATATTTATTTACATTTTTTACATTTCTTTTTCCAAGGATTCCAAAAATGTATTTTACTTATTCGCTGTAGCTTAATTTGTAAGTATTTTTTGAGTGTTTTTTTTTATTTTTTTTTTTTTTTTTTTATTTTAGCCTTTTCCGCACTAATAAAAATTGGACAAGCATTCCAGCAATGTATTCTTTTCCTGGTAGCTGATTTGTTAGTTTTTTGAAGTATAGGATTGGGACTCTTCTAGAGGCTGACTCATAATATATAAATATATATATATATATAATATAATAATAATATATATATTATAATAATTAATATATATATATATAAATATATTAATTATATAATAATATATAATATAATATATATATATATATATATATATATATATTATTATATATATAAATATAATATATATATATATGGAGTATAGTATTAATAAATAATATATTTTAATTAATAGTGGATTAAGTCAGATAATAATTGAGAATATAATTAATATAATAATAATAATTTAATTAAATTGCATATGGCGTATAATAAAGTAGTGAGGTATTGGATATAATATATAATATATATATATATATAATATGATATAGTGAAATGACTTAAAAGTTCTTAGAAATAAGTTCTTTTATTTTTTCCATAAAAAGTGTTTAATGTTTTGAACTTGTATTATGAGAAACAGTATACATGAGTTGCAAACCTTTTTTCAAGAACTAAATTTTAAATTTTTAGTATCTCATGATATAATACGCCATTGAAATGGTACCTATATTAATTATTATATAATTATACTAATATATATAATATATATATATAATATTAATAAAAAAAAATAATTTTAATTTTATATATATATATTAATTATTTATTAAATATATTATATTATTATAATATATATATATATATATATATTATAATATATTATATATATATTATATATATATATATATTAATATATTATATATATATATATATATATATTAATAATATTAATATTTAATATATTATATTAATATATCCAAAGAGGAGGAAGACCTAGATATCATATGATAACATACATGGATGTGATTAACTATATTGGCCTACTGGTGAATTAAAGCAGGTGGTAAGAACGGTATTCTGGCTAACTTAACCTCACGAGTTAAATGAGGTTATTGATCGTAGCACTTTAGTTATTGTAGAGGAGTGTGCTACTATTGAGATAACCTCTTGATTATAGGAATTTACAGCAGTGTAACTTCCCCTATATACACTTAGAGCTTAAGCTATCTTATCCTCATATATCCGGGACTCTCTAATTACTACTATATATGTTTGTGTGTGGTGTGTAATGTGTGTTTTTATATCTTTGTCGCCCTTTGTCCCTTTGTTTAAAATCCTAATATTTATAAATCGCACCCAGTTTCTCACAGTGGTTGCGCAAGTATGTCGCTGAAAATCAAGGAGAATACTTTCAACACAATAGTGGAAAGAGAGCAAGAAGTAAGCAAAACATATGTTTCAACAATTAAGAACCAGAGTCTAAAAAGTATGGATGACATTCTACTGTTACTTCTCCATGCAGCGTGGCTCCCACAATGCAGGATACTGACTCTAAAGAAGGAAAAATAAATGGTAAGGCAAATTCTGTGAAATGCGCTTACATTTTTGAGAGAAGTTCGAATTGCAAATTAATATTGTAAACTATACGTGTACTTTAGCATTTCACATTATATGCTAAATTGCAATCTTACACAATTTCATCATTTTGCTGCGATAAGTTCGTTCAATATAGCAAATAGTTCATTCATCGTTCACCTTATTTGAGGCAGGAACCATTATTGTCGCGCATATACATTATATTATACACTATAGTTACCTTATTAGTCTTATTATCTACCTAATATATCATTCTATTTTATATCAAACCCATCTATTATCTATATAATATATATATACATTAAACTTTATTTTTTGTCAATTAGTATATAATAATATGTACCTATAACTATAAAGCTAGAAGCCTAATTAGATATCTCCGTATATATTCCTACTATATTTACAGATATATATATATATATATACTATTAATTTTATGTGGGTGAGAATGGTTCCTGCTCATTCGTTAATTCGTTGCTTCATTAACGATCAATATTCAGCCATTCTAAGTTACACGATCGTGAACTTTCGCAAATGCGACAGCACGATCACGTTTTCCCCATCTGCTGTCTTCCTTCGAACAACAGTAGATAAGAGTGGAGTATAGGATACAGTCGAGAAGACTTGGTCCTAACACCGATTCGGACCTGCTACAACGCATGGCGAACGAACTAGAAGGAACAGGCCCAAGTCAGGGCTTGATTGTCCAAAGAAATTCAGAAGGCTGGTAATCAGAACACATCCAACCTCTTCAAGTTATTAGTACTTAGAAATCGATGAAACTAGAGAGTGTTAACCTGGCCGAATTTTCAACGAGAGGAAGGACAACGCACTTACGCCGATGATCAAAGAGACAGGAACACAGTAATATTATGGTTTCTTTTATTACTCTGCTGTAGTTGAAGAATCATGTCTTGCGAGAGGGAGAGACAGTTATTGTAAGAGTTATGTCTATGGAAGATTCTATGTCATATACGAAATGACCACGACGAAAGAAGCTCTGAGAAATAAGTTGTCCAGTGAATCTAAGAATTAACCGTAACCTGCCGTACAAGCGCAAGCTGTGTTGGGAGGAAAGCACTATGCTTGTGTCGCAAAAAGTAAGCAGGAGCTAAATCAGAAGGGCAACACAACACTATATGTCAAGCGAACATATAAAAGACAGAGTTGGATCGACTCAGAAAAAATTATAGATGAGACCGTATGAGAAGATCATTAAATGAAAAGTAGGAATAAATGTATATGAGTGTCTGAGGTGATTATATATATATATAAATCTGAGACAATATGGTTGAATCACTCACCGCTAACAATGATATATTATACGTATATATAGTATTATATTACTATCCAATTCAGAGGCTCATATAATATATACATATTATATATACAGTATAATATATACTTATTCAGCTATAATCTATAGCTTCGTTATAATGACTTGAGTCAAGTAAGATATACTCATTCAATATTATATTATAAATACGTATAGATAGTATGTAGTATTATACACCTACGTTATGGTGATCTAATAGGCTCCCACCAAAAGTAAGTAATAGTTCTAGGAAGAGTTTAGCTATATGATATTCAGAGCATGTTAGCTAATACATAGAGGTAGGCTTTAGGAATGTTATCTAGGAAAATTTAAAAAAGACTAGTATATATATATGCTCCGGTAATATCACGTGTAATATTCTCTTGAATACTCCGATGGAGTACACGCACTCGCACAAGGTTATACACGTTTCCACAATTCTTAACCTCCTAAACCTCCTGAGGCTCGGAGGACAATAATCAGTTTGTTAAAGATGAATTGAGATATATGTATCTTTCTATGAGCATTAATACACACCTTATTTCTCAAAGTCGAATTGATAAATAGATTATTCTCCGAATAGACTTATCAGTCTATTAAAACCAATAAAGATATTCACATTCAATCGATAAGGGATAAACACACAATAATACTAAAAATTGGCTATTAGGAAATATTATTATCAGTTATATCTTTCTAATTCCTGAGTTATATTTGTCTGTTTATGTAGTATACTTTCCTACTTCGAGTGATGAGAAGTATATGATCATTGAAGAATTGTATATGAAAACCCTGGGTCAAGGGCTAAGAATAGGGTATTGGTTGTCCAAGTAATTCGTGTAGGTGTTTAGACTAAAACTAAAACAGGAGAGCAGACTCAGAGACTCTCACCCTTCGATATACATAATCTATACCGCAATTGCGGCTTATGGCAGGTCGGGCATGTATCGGTGTGCCTTCCTCCACCTGCGAGTAGATGAGCCAACCTATCCATATAAGTAGGGCCAGATTCCGCTTCGACAAAAAATAAATTTTTAAGATCATATTAAAACTCTTATACTATAAAACATTTAAAAGTCAAAAAAACTATTTGACAAATAAGATTAAAAAAAAAAATGTTGGTTAGAAATCGCAAGAAGCGCATGAATTGTGATAAAATGAATGACACGTTCGTGATCATCAATAACGGCAACACACTCAACAATATGAGGCCGCAATAGACACACGATGGATTGCGATACCTATGTTGGATACTAAAAATGTACGCAGGAGCACAAAAAAACTATCGGATTATTGAACGGATATGAGTCGAGTATTTTTCTATCTGTAGAATTATTATATAGTATACAATACATCGACCCATAAGAGACATTGTGAATTGTTATAACCAATACATTCTTGATGATATCTGATAAGTCGCCTCGAGATTATCAACGGAAATTCGAATGTGAGCAACTGTTCAATCTGCCCGCGAAATGATATGTGCTTTCTTTTGGACGTTAATTACATAAACCATCTTTTTTGTCGAATGGAATAAATAAATATAGGATAAAACGAAGTTTTTAAGAATTTATTTGAGTATCAATAAGGTATAGGTAATAATAGAGAGGATATGAAATTATCGTAAGAAATAGTAGGAGTATTTAACTAGTATCACCTTATCTACATCGTATTAAGGAGGGATAGTTATATATAACAATATTATATATATATATATACATCATGAAACGGCTTCAGTAATTGCGTACTATACCTAGAGCTGCATATAATAGATATACGTCTCCCACAATAAATCCAAAATATATATATAATATATACAGGACTGAGACTACTCGCGAGTCATAGAGCCATTTACAGGGGCGATAAAGACTCTCACGCTGTGCTTATCGTACCATATCGTCATTTCAAAGAACGTTTATTATAGTGTATGTCATACACAGATTTCCAGGTCATCACAAATATATTGTTTATTGAATATAACACGAGATTCTCACTGGATTGTGTAAAAGGCTATACAAAAGATCTCTGTCTAACAATTAAAACTTATATCCAATTACACAAACAACACCCACACAGCAACAATTTAAAACCAAAAAATTTTAAAAAATAAAATAAATGATGTTTTTTAGCATACGTCTGGCAAAGGTTTGAAAATCCCGTGAATCTTACAAAAACAAAAGATACAATATTTTTTTAAAGGAGGCAACTACACAACACCCATTTTCTTTTGAGTGCAAAATGAAATATTTTGATTTCAGGGACAGATCCTCTACACCTAGACCCTCAATCTAAACCATTCCAACCCCTAAGAAACATCTTAATTTGTTCTTGATGCATAGAGGGCAACTGCGGTTGCGCCAGTGTCTAGATGTCGGTCCACGGAGGTGTCAGAAGAACTCTTGGTTCTAACTATATAATTACATTTGAGTCACAGTAAGTAACTATATCAACATGCCTATGATGTTACCTCACATATTAGTACCATATTAAACATATTCCATTAGTAGAAAAGAAGTGATTAATGAACTAAATCATTTTCTTACAATAGTGGGTGCGCCTAGGGTTACTTATGATGCCTATACCCTCTAATACTATCATTTATATACAGCTATATATATAAACTATTATACTTCGCTCGAGCTGAGACGAGTGTAGACCGAAGTAATTTTTTTTTTAAAAGAAAATACACACAGAAAAATATAAATATGATTATTGAAGTAACAGAAGGCCGTCACTGAAATATTAAACGAAGAATAAAAATAAAGAGATATAAAATCCAAAAGCACATAAATATATTAATAATTAAAACTGGACTTAAACATTTCAATATAATAATAATAATAATAATAATAATAATAATAATAAATATAATCACATAATAATAATGATAATAAATAATAATAATAAATTAAATAATAATTCGAGAGAATTTACATAAAAAATCAGGTTTTGAGGAAAACTGGTTGTCTAGGCTGGAATAGCAATTAATTAATGTACACTTTTCATTAGAAGAGTAGTTTCTGTCCCATTAAATATTTACTTTTTTCTTTTCTCAAAGACAAATACTGCATATATTCTTAGCATGTTCAATTGTTGCCATTTTACGGAAATATAAGATGTTGCGTACGCACTGTTAAATTGTGTCGCCTTATTCTCACTCTGAGTGTAGGACACATACATTAACTTTTCCACTAATTTATCTGAGCAGATTCACAAGCATTAAACAAGTTTTTTTTCTGAAACATTACTATCTCCCTATGCTTTTAGGTTCAACCATATATTCGAACGAGAATACATTTTCTTCTATCATCCACATGATCGAAAGGTTCGGTTGAAAACACAAAAGTCTATAAACGTGTTTTCAAGTGTTAGCGTCATCTATAGTGCAATCAGTTTGACCACTAGAAAATCCATAAACATCTTAGTAGATTACAGTTAAAATAACCATAAAGTGTAACGTACTAATGGGATTGACATACATTATCATTATAACAAGAGACAATACAATTTTTATATAAATATCCCTAGTAGTAGAATATATTTGCCTATATGTACTAGAATACTTTACAAAAACATACTGAGGCGTAAAAAATTTTTGATTATCACTATCCACTATTTTTCCAATATGAAGCTTTGTTTAATCAAATATTTATATTATAATTCGGTACTTTGTATTGTGCGATAACCTGTTATGTTTTAAGACTGTCAGTTTTGATTGTTACCGTCAGGTTTTGATTTTTTTTTTTGTTTTTTTATTTTCCTATATAATTTCTCATACTACCATTGTATTTCTCCTCTTAACCAGCTCTACAATATTTACACGGGGTCTGACGTGTACCACTCGATGTTCATAGATACATATCATGCTACATGACCAGTTAGGTTTTACGCGACTACTCTGTCCAATTACATAAGTTTCTTCTTTTTCTCCTATGTGTGATTTTTTAGAGCTATCATTAGGAATACACTCACATGGAGTGAAACCGCAAAGATGGCAGGAGTCGGGGTCTCTCGCGTGTCCCTTCCGGGGCGAAGCGACAGGTGTAGCGCACTAAAGGAATCTGTTATAAGGGATATTCCGCCACATACCCGGGGACTGTGAAGGCCATCACTCACCCGAACCCCCGCTCTTTAATGGTATTCTGGGCGTCGTCGCGGGGGTTCCTTCTCTGCACCATGACCCTACACGTGGGTGACGCAGAAATACTGAGTGTCCCTCAACTCCTCCTTTGTCACCCCTCGTGCGCAACCGGGGCGAGGGAACCCTAATTTTTTTTTTACAGTTTTTTTTTAATTGTGTTATTCTTAGTTTTAAGAAATATAATATTGTTTTATTTATACAGTTCTAGTTGTAGTTAATAGGACTTTATCAGAGCGTTTGCAATTTCCCGATGTTTACGTATTGAAATTATCATACGACGGTATAGAGAGATATATTGGAGATTGGAAATGTGGCTATTTGAGTAATAAAATCATAGACCATCTCCCCAACTTGGTTAACATGGCAGTCATAATAAAGGTTTTTGATGGCCCAAGTATCCGGCAAAGTAGTGATGAATACAAAATGATATCAGTTGAAGAAAATAAAGCAATTTTTAAACACTTGGGAGAATTCATTTTTAAAATTTTATTGATATAAATGTGATTTTAATATCAATTTATTTAAAATATTTCCGAATTTTGTTTTCACTCCCCTGAAATTCATTTTTAGTATCATATACTAGCAATATTGTTAAAAAAAAAAAAAAAAAAAAAAATCAAAACGACGGAGACCGTAAAACATAACAGGTCCTATATATATATATATATATATATATATATATATATATATATATATATATATATATATATATATATATATATATATATATATATATATATATATATATATATATATATATTATATATTATATATATATATATATATATAGGACCTCTTCTGTTTTACGACTCCGTCAGTTTTGAATTTTTTTTTTTTTTTTTTTTAATATTTTTTTTTTTTTTTTTTTTAAACATTCAATTTAAAGTGTTAACGGATATGATTTAAAAATATATAAGGACACCTTTAACCTTTTACGTTTTAAGACTCCGTCAGTTTTAATTTTTTTTTTTTTTAACTAAAGGAATACCCAAGGGTAAACCGCAAAGATGGCAGGAGTCGGGGTCTCTCGGCCTTCCGGGGGAACGACAGGGTAGGACTATTTCCCCCCCTCCCGGGGAGGGTCTCCGGAACCCCCGCTCTTTGGTATTTGGGTGTCGCGGGGGTTCCTCCGCCCCTCCCCTACGGGGTATGGAAAACGTCCCCCCCTCTGTCCCCCGTCGGCTCGAGCCCTCTAATTTTTTTTTTTTTTTTTTACATTTTTGTAATAAGCTTTATACGCTGATTCCAAATATGTAATTGGTTTTTCTGTAAGTGTCGTACTTTTCGAGATATTTCATTTTTGGAAAAAATATTTACATAAATGTGATTTTTAAAAAATTATTTAAAATATTTCGAACTTTTGAATCATGTCCGTTACCACTGAAATTCATTGTTAGTATCATATAGTAGCAATATATTTAAAAAAAAAAAAAAAAAAAAAAAAAAAAAAAAAAAAAAAAAAAAAATCAAAACTGACGGAGTCGTAAAACAGAATAGGACCTATATATATATATATATATATATATATATATATATATATATATATATATATATATATATATATAATATTAACTTATATATAATATTTATGTTTTATATATATATACTTGTATATATATATATATATATATATATATATATATATATATATATGAAGCACTTGTGACTAAGACTCTAAAAAACTTAACAATCCGCTATCCGCATCCGCAATCCGCGGATAGTGAAAATTACTATCCGCAATCTGCTAATCCGCGGGTTGAAAAATCACCCATCCGCTACAACCTCTTAATATAAAATAAATATATATAAATATATATATAATATATATATATATATATATATATAATACTATATATAATATATATATTATATATATATATCAATATATATATATATATATACCTTCTACCTACTCAACCCTGACCACCCCATCATGGGAAAGGCACCCAGGTACCAGTACCCCGCCGACGTAACCGGTCTCCTCCAGAGATCCTCCAGGAATGTTATGTTCCACATTGTCCTATGTTGAGAATTTTTTAAGCAGTAAAGAAAGAAGTGTGATGTTACTTCCGGAACCTGGTTACAGTTTTGACAGATGCTTGTAGTGGTTTGGTTATGGTTGAATCTGTGTTTGTAGCATTGTAATTTAGGGTGATTGTCGCATCTTAGCATTGCCAAGGATGACTGACTAGTTCTTGGTAGAGGAGTTGAATTTTGTTGCTATTTCTGGTGGGTGTTTGTTTAAAGTGTTGTTTGGTGGTCTGCGTCTTAGGTGGTTTTCTGCTATTGTCGTGTGGATTTGTTTGGTGGTGGTGGAATGTTGTTCAAAATTTGTTTATAATATAGGGCTGGTGAAGAAGGAGGTAGTTTGAGTCTGTGGTGGGTAGGGTTAGAGAGTGCAATGTGGCATGGGTGTTGGAGAGTTTGGACTTTGGAAAAGAATTGTGTGCCTATCATGTCCAAGTGTGTGTCTATGGATAGAATTTTATTTTCTTCGTGCAGGTGTTGTTGTGGTGTTGTTGACGTGCATCCTGTTATGATTCTTATAGTTGTGTCGTTTGGAGTTTCTTTATGTTATTTTTGGTCAGTAGTGGATGCCAGGTTGGAGAAGCGTAGTTTAGAGTCGGGCGAATGTATTGTTTGTATAAAGTGGTGGATGTTGGTTTAGTGTTTGTGAAGTTTGTGCCAGCGATGGTTCTTAATATGTTCAGTTTCTTGTTAGCAGATGAAATTATGTTGTCTGTGTGTTTTGTGAAGATGAGATGCGTGTCAAGTGTTACTCCGAGTATTTTGAAAGTTTTGTTAAAGGGTATAACAATGTTTTTTTAAGTAGACTAGTGGGTGTGTTTTCACGCAAATTTAAGTGGTCGGTGGTAATTAGTGCAATTGGAAAGGATTTGGTTTGGTGAGGTGGAACATTCTGTTTTTCTGTTAGCTATGTTTGAAGTTGGTTGATGTATGTTGTGTCAGGTTTGTGGCCATGTTTAGGTTCTGGTGTGTAGTGGCTATGGTGATGTCATCTGCGTAGGTTGTTAGATTGTGTGTTCCTGTTTGTGGTTGTGTTTAGATCGCTGTAATAGGTTTTGAATAGTGTGGGGGAACAGTAATTGCGCCTTGGGGCACTCCCGTTGTTGATGTTTACTCTTCTGGATTTTGTATTGTTTGTTTGTATTTGTGCTGTTCGTTCTGATAGAAAGTTGGAAATCCATTTATTTAGGTTAGTGGTGATGTTAGATTTTGTTATTTTGTTGATCAAGTTGTGTTTGGGTACTGTATCGAATGCTTTGTTGATGTTTGATTGCTAATGATTATTGTTTATGAGTTGGTTTTGGAGTTTAGGCCCTTGATTTGCGATTGTAATAAATGTTTGTGAAGTGCGGTTGTTAGTTTGAGTGGATTTTGTTGAAACCGTGTGGAATTTGTGTTTGATGATGTGTGTAGTTATTTTATTTAGTATGTTTTTTTTAGTAGTTTGCATAGTGTTGATAGTAGAGAGATGGGGTGGTATGATGAAGGGACAGAGGGGTCTTTTCCTGGTTTTAATTTGGATATAATGATAGCTTTCTTCCGGATAGGGGGAATGAAGTTTAGGCTAATGGATCTGTTATATATTTGCGCTAATTGTGTTAAAGCTGTGTTCCCTAGATGTTTGAGGTGTTTGTTTAAGATATTGTCTGGGCCAGTTGCCGGCAAGTTTTTAAGTGTCTTTGTTATGTTTTCTAGGTAAGTTGTGGTTATTTCTATTATTGGGTCGTGGTTGAGTTTTATTTTCTTGAGGGCTTTGATGATTTTCCTGTTTTGAGGGTGTGTGGGTTTTTGACTGCTTTGCGAAGTGAGTTACGAGAGTGTTTGCGTGTTGTTTGTTGCTTTGTGGGTTTTGTGTGTTTGGATTTTTGATGGATTCGTGAGTGTGTGTCAGTTGGTTGGTTGAGTTTTTCAGTGTATTTGTTGTTTTCTACATTCTGGTGTTGTTCGTGTGTTGGTATTCTTGGTGAAGAAGGTTTGGAAGTTGTTTGAAGAATGTGTGTTTGTTAAGTTTATGATTTGGATGTTTAGGGCGTTAATCTGTGTTGTCGTTTGGAGTGATGTGGGTGTTTTTGTTCTGAGCGAGTTGCGTTGTTTGATTAGCTGTTCCATTTCAGGTATTAGGGTTGGGTTGTATTTTTTTATGTATCCTCTGGGGATGGCTTTGTTTGCTGCTTTTCGAATTAGAGAAGTGAAATTTTGTATGGCTTTGTTGAGTGTTGATGTGTTAGCAATATTTAGGGGATGTATGTGGTTTTTTATATGGTTAGTGAATAATGTCCAGCCTGCTTTTTTGTAGTTTGTGTATGTTTTTCTTAGTGGGTAGTTTTGGTTTGTTGACATTTTGGTGTTTTATAATGATGGGTAGGTGTTCGGAGTTTAGGTCAATTTGTGTTGACCAGTGGAGTTTTGTGTGCAAATTTGGTGAACATAGTGTTTTGTCTGGTGATGTGCAAGTTTGGTTGGTTTGAGATGGGTTTCTGGTATGG
>JABUQX010031439.1:15000-27500 GCA_015478945.1 Trachelipus rathkii | reverse complement strand
TTAAAGGTGTGCAGTGCTGTCCTCTCTCTTATCTTGGGGGAGCACGCTATGCAGAGGGAACGTAAGTCTCGTCGAAGACGAGAATTACGTTCCAATCAATATGAGCTCATCATCCAAATTTTTAGTCTTCCGATATCGTTTTGAAGAGCCGTAAAACATGGTTTTTTCAGTGAACGAATTTGACTCTGTGTTGGCGCTTAAGGCGGCAAAGCACCAACACTTAGGGGTGACCTACGGTCACCTAAAACTCGCCTGGTGATTCAACACTGTTTCAATTGGGTATCGCGTTAAGCCTAAATCTTTAACCTTCGGAAAAAGGAGAGGAAGCGGCAAAAGGGCGTAAGCGACATATTTCACACCTTCGTTCTTGGGGAGAGGTACCCCTATAATAACAATCCTAAGAGACTTGAAAAAAACCTCGTCGAGTTAATCGGCTTAACAACATACATAGATTATAATTCCAAGTTTTTAAAGGCGATAGCTCTATTCCTTCCCTAAATCGAAAAGAACTGTGGCGGTCAAAATGGCGGCCAATACTACAAACAAAAACGGATTAATCGGAAATGTTTAATTTATTGTATTTATTTTCGATTATATTTGTTCAATGTAAAAGCCACCAAGAAGCAACAATAGAAAAGACGATTTAAAACCATCGAGATATAAGGGTAAAAAACATGGAGAAATAGATTAGAAAAATCAAAATGATTCTAACCGTCATTTAAAACCTTCCTAGGAAACCAAAAAGCCCCAATCGTGGGGGCTTACGCCCCCACTTTAGGGGACTAAAACCTTTAATAACGGGTCTTTCAGAACCTTAAATTTCGGTCCACCGACCTAAAAAACGCTGACCGTGACAAACATCAAGCGCTTGAAAAAAAATTAAATGTTGCAAAAAGTAAACGAGCAAGATCCGCTTTAGAGCATGCGACAGCGCTTTGCTCCCTTGGCGGTCAAAGGCAAGCAAAATACATACTTTATATATATATATATATATTATATAATATATAATATATATATATATATATATTTATTATATATATATATAATTATATAATATATATATATAATATATTATATATATATATAATATATTATATATATATATATATATACGGTATATATATATATATTATATTATATATATATAATAATATAAATATATATATATATATATTATTATATATTATATATATATATATAATATATATATATATACTTATATAAAATTATATACGGTATATTATTATATATATATATAATATAATATATATATATATATATATATTATATATATATATATAGATATATATATATATATTATATATTATAATATATATATATATATATATATATATTATATAAATATATAATATAAGGAGGTGCCCCCGAATCTGTACAAATAGTCATTCCTGCTGACACATCTTTTGATTTATTTGCCGAACCGTTTGAAGAACAAAGAACGATGTTATATTGGAAAAGCATAAAGGGAATATCATGGTCAAAAATTTATATTGTCTTTCGCCCACTTACGAAATATATCCCTTGCAAATTGGGAATCCGATAAAAGGAAAAACAGTGAAGAGAAATAAGAACGTGAACGTATAAGTGGAATAGGCGAGAGCGCAATTTGAAAAAAGAATGGCCACTTTTTTAGAAAATCCTGGGCTTTTGCAGCTGAAAGAATAGAGCAAAAAATTATGGTTTGGAAATCTTTAAAAAAGTAAGTTTGGCTTCATTTAAATTGTTTGTTTGTTTTTCTTATAATCAAGAAAGAAGAAAGTAAAAATAATGAAAATGTAAAGATGATTTAAAAGTTGAAAAGTAAAGGATAAATTTATTGGTAAGAAAAAGTAAGCTCTTCTTTAATATGTTACCTTTTGGCCACTTACCTAACCCTAAATCTGCTTAATATATACTCAAATTTAGATAAATATCCAAGTTAGTAAGGGTTAACTAACATATCAAAAAGTACGTAATAACTAATTAAAAGCAGACGGTTAGCATATAACGGAAAAAGAGGACAAGGATGAAAAATAAATAAACATAAAATAAAAAATATGGCTTAATGAGTAAGTAAATAAGGAGAGCGGAACTAGACTCCAACGAAAATCCGGAAGTCGCAAGCGGAATTGTTTGCACCAAGAAACATTTGCAACCATTTTGCAACCATTAGGTTATTTTTGACGTTTCATGTATCAAATTATGGGTTTCCCAGGTTACTTGGGAACACCGATTCCGAGGTCGAGGAAGATCTTTTCGAATGAGCCCGATCGACCAAAGTCATGTCAGACAAGCCTGACTTGGTTTAATGCCCCTAACTCCGGAGGAGTTTGATTCTTCTATGACGACCCAGCAACGGCAGTTCGAAGGAGCAACGGTAACGTCTCCTGTTGAGTTACGAGTGTCGGTGGCGCGTTTCTTCTAGGGTACGATGAGACCAAGTTCCATAGTCAACAGTTGATTCTGGGTATTGTGTTCCCAAGGCCGACGCAAGTTTGAACTCAATGACCGACAAACACGCGTTTCCAGGCGCGGGTTTTTTGTTCGAGGTCTGATAGACCATCTTTCTGTGGTTTTTTGAAACGCGAAACTCAGAGGCTTGGTCTCGCAAATGTCTGGAGAATCATTTCTGCTGGATGATTCTATTCGCCCCTTCACGTGGCCAGTTACTCCAGATTGGCGTTTAAATCATCTTTCTACGAACGAAATATCTGGTTTGTGAATAATTGCAAAAATAATAAAACCTCTTCAAACGAAGTAATTGAACCAAGCGCCATCCAATGAATGACTTGCCACGTCCGCACAGACTTATTTATTTTTGAAAAAAATAGAACTTGGCGTAAAAGCAATATAATAAAATTAAATTAAAGAAATCAAATA
The DNA here is from genome assembly GCA_015478945.1 of Trachelipus rathkii. Lineage (NCBI taxonomy): Eukaryota > Metazoa > Arthropoda > Malacostraca > Isopoda > Trachelipodidae > Trachelipus > Trachelipus rathkii. The sequence goes on along the minus strand of JABUQX010031439.1, from coordinate 24,620 downwards.
AAATACTATATCTATCTATATAAAAAAAATTATATATATATATATTAATATATATATATCAATATATATATATATATATATATATATATATATATATATATATTTATAATAGGTCTAGTATACTTATTATTAATTATTTTATATATATATATATATATATATTATATTAAATATATTAATTATATATATATATATATATTATATATTATATATTATATATATAAATATATATATATATATATATATATATATTATATATATATTATATATAGTTAGAAATATATATTACATTAATTATATAATATATATTTATATACAGGGTGTTTCAGGAATAGACTGACAAACTTTGGTGGGGCATTGGTCACACAAAATAGAGCCTAAATGCCTCTATACACATATGGCCGTAAACGCACCGTTTCCGAGATATAGCGACATACAAATGGTACCAGAAACCATGTGTAACACGCACAGGTTTACATTGGTACCTATCGGATTTGCAATACACATAGTGAGATACAATGTGTATGAGATACCTAATTGATATAACTTCCGTCGATCGAAAACCGCACATGTTTCCTAATAAAAGCAGCATAGTTGCCATAAAAAAGGTCCAATCTAATAATAAAACTTAATAATATAACAATAACAATAATACTAATAATTAGTATTAATGAATACATAATAATAATAATAATAATGATAATGATATATAATTGATAATGATAATGAATATGATAATGATAATGATAATGATATGATAATGATATGATAATGATAATTACTTTCAATTAATAATTATAAATTATTAATTATATTAATATTATAATTATAATTATAATTATATTATATTAAAATTATAAATTATAGAACATAAATTATAATTATAATTTAATTATGAATTATAATTATCCTTATCCATTATAATATAATATAATTATAAATTATAATTATTAATTATATTATATATATATGATAATTATAATTAATAATTATATTATATGATAATTATAATGAATAATTATAATTTAAATAACCAATTTTAACGTTAATATAATTATATTATAATTATTTATAATTTTAATAGTTATAAATTATAATTAATAATTAATATAATTAATTAGTAATCTATATTATAAATATAATTTAATACTTATAATATTATAATTATAATTATAATTATATTAAATATTATATTATAATTAAAGTAGATAAAAAGAATTATATTATAATTAAAGTAATTAGTAAAAATATTATAATTATAATATAAAGTAGGATTAAAAATAATAATAATATATAATAATAATAAATAATAATAATAATAAAATTATAAAAACTTTAGTATCGAAAATTAATAATAATAATAATAATAATATAATAATAAATAAATAATATATAATAATAATAATAATAATAATAATAATAATAATTAATAATAATAATATAATAATAATAATAATAATAATAATAATAATAATAAATAATAATAAATAATAATAATAATAATAATAATAAATAATAATAATAATAATAATAATAATAATAATATTATTATTATTATTATATTATTACTTTCTTTATTATTATTATTATTTTGTTAAGTTATTAATTATTATTATTATTATTATTATTATTACTATTATTATTAATTGATTTATTAATTCTTAATGATTATTTTAATTTATTATTTATTATTATTTTATTATTATTATTATTATTATTATTCTTATTATTTTTGTTTGAAGTATGATTATTATTATTTTATTAATAAATATTATTATTAATTATTATTATTATTAATTAATTTAATTATAATTAATAATTATAATTTATAATTATAAATTATTAATATTTATAATTATAATTATAATTATAATTATAATTAATAATTATAATTATAATTATAATTATAATTATAATTATATTATAATAATAATTATAATATAAATATAAAATAATAATAGTAATAATATAATTAATAATAACATAAAATATAATAATATAATCAATAAATAATAATAATAAATATAAAATAATAATAATATATAATAATATAATAATTAATAATAATAATAATAATAATAATAATAATAATAATAATAATAATAATAATAATAATAATAATAATAATAATAATAATAATAATAATAATAATAATAATAATAATAACAATAATATAATATAATAATATATTACATGTAATAATACATAGTAAATAATAAGTAATAATACAATATAATAAAATAGTAATAATACAAGTAATATATAATTAATAAATTATAATAATAATAATAATAACTAATAATAATAATAATAATATAAAATAATAATAAATATAATATATCACATAATATAATAATAAATAATAATAATAAAAATAATGATAATAATAATAAAACTTAAGAGGATTAACAATAATAAAATATAATAATAAAATATAATCAAATATAATAATATAAATAATAATAATAAAAATAATGATAATAATAATAAAAATAATGATAATAATAATAAAATAATAATAATAAAATAATAATAATAATAATAATAATAATAATAATAATAATAATAATAATAATAAGGCAAAGTAATAATTTATCGACTAAATAATAACAGAAACATAAATATATATCAGAATTTCAGTTGGACGACCATATTTGTGGTCCCCACCAAGAGTACACAGTTCGACGACGTCGTGAATTAATTATGAATGGAGAGCATATCGTTACGAAACTCCTATTTACCGACATCGTACACTTGGCAACATGGCTAAACACTTGACATAGATAGAACGTAACCTATACGTTTGGAGACACATACGTAAACTAGTTTATTCCGTATCTCGTCATTTTAAATAACAGAGATAGTGGAGCAACCTTTTGTAACATGCAAAACAGGCTAATGGCGTCCCATTTCAGAAAAAGAAAGCAAGCGATATGCTATTTACTTTATGGAAGGCAAACGGTAGCGATAGGGGAGCGCACGGTTACATTTAGAACACCTAACCCCAGATCGCATTCAGCCAACAAACCATATATAGCACGCTTCGCAGCATATATTCGACGTTGTTGTGAGAGTGGCACTCTTGTACCTGCAGCGGCAGAACGAGGACAACCATGAGCTGTTCGAACACCCGCCGTAGAGGAAGGTATTAATGCCATAGTTGACAGGGATCCCAGCGTTAGCTCCAGACAGATTGGCCAGCTTACTGGTGTCTCTAATACCACAATGTGGAGAATGCTGCGCATAACGAAAATTTTCTGTACCCATATCACCTTCAACGTGTGTGCCAGTGAATTGTCACCGCAGATTATGCCACCAGCTGTTGACGGTTACTGTCAAATGATTCGGCGTCACAATCATCCACAAATAAAAAGCGTCCTTATCTCCTGTACAGATGAAGCATGTTTCGGGAGAGACGGCATCACTAATCAATCTTAACTAACCACGTATGGCCGAGACAGGATCCGACTGAAATAATACAAGTACGGCACCAGCAACAGTTTCGCATAAATGTATGGGCCCGTGTGTTCTTGGTGACTATTCTTATCGGACCATATGTTTATTCCGGAGCGGCCTCAAAAGCCAGGTTTTTCTACACTTTCCCACAGGCAATACTTCTCCCACCTTCTGGACGATTGTTCCGTTAAATATCATGCGAAGAATGTGGTTTATGGGCATGAATGGGGTGGCCAAGGACTCATTTTTAAGCGCTCAAGTTCTGGGGTATCTGAATGGTAAATTCAACAATAGATGGATTGGTAGAGGTGGTCCGGTGCCATGGCTCGCACGTTCACCCGATCTCAACCCCTTAGATTATTACTTATGGGGACACCTGAAAAGCCTTGTGTATAATGAACCTGTTGCTGACGAAGCAACTCTACACCACCGTCTATTAAACGTCTGTCAGGACATTCGACAACGGGCTGGAACATTTGAGAGACTACGTCAGTCAATGACAAGGCTTGTAGATCCCTGTTTTACCTCTAGAGGAGGTCATTTTGAACATTTATTGAAATGGATACAAACAAATATACTGTACCATGTAACGTTTGCATTATAATGTATGTACCTGTAATAACAAATATTTCATTACTATTCCTATTGCTGTCACTATTGTTCTTTCCTAACAGTAAACGCCTTTCATCGATTAAGCAAGTACTATCGTTATTAGTATTACTAGTAGTATTAGTAATAATAGTATTGGTAATGTAATATTTAATACTGTACTGTCATTAATGTGTAATATTAAGTGTTTAATAAAATAATATGTGCACCTATGTTACAAGCATACCATTGCGTGCTAAACCTAACAGGAAAGGTGAGGTTGGTACCTTTCTGGTACCATTTGTATGTCGCTATATCTCGGAAACGGTACGTTTCCAGCCATATGTGTATATAATCATTTAGGATCTATTTCGTGTGACCAATGCCCCACCAAAGTTTGTCAGTCTATTCCTGAAACACCCTGTATATATATATATATATATATATATATATATATATATATATATATATATATATATATTATAAATATATAGGAAGATGTATATATATATATAAATATATATATATATAAAACACTATTTCATATATATATTGTATATATATATATATATATATATATATATATATTATATATATATGAAGAAGCTGTAATTGGTAGAATGATGACGTCGCAGATTGGTCAATCTGTGATCAGTATTTCTCTACGTCCTCCTAAGGCCGCCCCTTTTTTATTTATCTCTTCATTTTAGGGGATTCTAGTTTTGGACTTATTCCCTTCAAACTTGCTACCCCAACAGCTGGTAGTGTCAGCTAGGCTGAGCAGCGTTTTCACGAAAAGCTACGCTTAAGTATGAAATAGTTTGTAGGTAAGACAAAAATAAATACCGACAGGATTCGGAAGGATGAATCGGAGTTTGAGGTAGAAAGGAAGCCGGAGTTGGCTCATGTGCCGGAACACTGAGCCGGAATAATAGCGAAGTGTGCGTAGCAGAAGATGATTGAGAAAGGATGAAGAAGAACAAGTCGGAGACTAAGAGCGCTCATATGTCGGGTTGAATGAGCCGGAGGCGGAGCCGGAGCCGAAGTCGATACCAGTGCCGTGCGGTGATGAGTTAGCATACATCCGCTTAATAACATAATATTGGTATCAATGTATATGTTTACGAACCATAGAACTCGATCATGAAGGTTTCAAGTTCCTACGGGTAACCTGAGAGCACCCCATGGAGTGGATCCCCCCCGAAGAAATAAAGACAAAAGCACAGAGTGTATAAGAGAAGAAGGTGAAGAAACGACGATGAAAGATGACGATTCCTGATGAATCAGAAATTGTAAGGTCCCCGCATGAGATGGGGACCGAACACCAAAATGGGGTTTTACCCCAGAAATTAAATTTCAAAGGTGAATTCAGCTATTAATTATATAGATGATCACTATAGCAACCAAATGTTGCACAAAATATTAAACTTATCACAACGAGCTTATTAATTATAGGAGCACAAAATATGGATCTTAGCACAGCGAACTTATTAATTATACGGCCTCTTTCTAACTTACTTTCATAGATACATTTGCTAACTTGTCGCAACCATACCTAATCGGAATAAACACACCAACCTAACATTGTCTAACGTAACCTGGCTTAACATACTATCTTGGCTTATATAACTTATTAATTACGGCATTTCTCTCTCTCTCTCTCTCTCTCTCTCTCTCTCTCTCTCTCTCTCTCTCTCTCTCTCTCTCTCTCTCTCTCTCTCTCTCTCTCTCTCTCTCTCTCTCTCTCTCTCTCTCTCTCTCTCTCTCTCTCTCTCTCTCTGACAAAAAGAAAAAAAAATCTCTCTCTCTCTCTCTCTCTCTCTCTCTCTCTCTCTCTCTCTCTCTCTCTCTCTCTCTCTCTCTCTCTCTCTCTCTCTCTCTCTCTCTCTCTCCCTACATTGTCTTACCTAACGCAACTAACTTTTCTTAACTTCTCTAGACGTCTAAACTAACGTCACCTGGTGCTGTTTACATGAATAGACTCTTACGGTGCACATGACTGTTTTGACTCTAACATGTGAAGACTTTCATTTCTACAAGTAACTTGGATTACATATTATCTTACCACACACAACTTATTAATTTCAGAGTCCATTCTATATAATAATATCTGTTTTGCATTAAACATCCTCACTCACCAGAATTTATATCACATCTAATTTTTCCAATAACTGGTCCCTCATCACTGTACATCACAATGAATGACGTCACTGTAATACGAGGTGCTGATTGATCTATTACGTCCAATCATAGATTACGGAGGACGATTATACATCAGATGAAGTGATATATGCACAAAGTCTGTAATATTTCAGTATCATACTATGTATCAGTGCATAAAGAGGCTCTCAATGATTGATAATAGACGAGTATCATTCTATATGTTTCGTGTAAACTGGTAACTTTGTTTATCTTTACCTCGTTCTTCTTTATATATATATATATATATATATATATATATATATATATATATATATATATATATATATATATATATATATATATATATATATATATATATATATATATAGTTATTTATTTTGTTGTTTTTGTTGTTTGTTATTTATTATTACACATACATGCACTCACTCACACACACACATTAATTATATAGATATTTTACTTAATAAGTTATATAACCCATTCTTACGCTAACTTACTGAGCACATGACTGTTATTACTATAACGTCATTTATCTGTGAACCGTTTTCTAAACGTAGGTCAACATTTATATTTTTACATTTAATATTCAAACCTAATTTTCTTCTATATGCGTCAACTATTATATTTCTAGTACACGACAAAAAGTTTATATTTTGTTCAAAGTTTATTTATTTATTTTATAAGTTTTTATTATTTTATGTTTTATTTTCCCATTTATATATTGTTTAAAGATTTATTTTGATGCTATATTTTGTTTAAAGTTTCATTTATTTATTTTACATTTATATTTTGCAAATTAAGTTTTATTATTATTATTTTGTAAGTTATTATTTTATTTAAGTTTTTATTATTTCATAAGTTTAATTTTACATTTGCTGTTTCTGTTTTTAGTTTTTATTTACTTCATAAGTTTAAATTTGTTTGTTAAGTTTTTATTATTTTGTAAGTTTTATTTTATTTGTTAATTTTTTATTATATCTTGTTTTACTTTACATTTACATTTTATTTGAGGGCCGGGTCCAATATTTGCTCCAGCAGCACCCCATTTTAGCCCCTATTTTAGAATGGACCCAAAGTGCTGAAAATTTTATGTTTATTGGATAAGTAGAAAAAATATATATATCAATATTTCACTTTTTCAAAAAAAAAAAAATTCTTAAAAAGTGAAATATTAATATATTTTTTCGACTTTTTCGATCAACATCAAATTTTCAGAGCTTGAATAGGCGGGCGAGATGCATTTTTTTATCTAGGTAATTTTTTTGGATACTCAAAAAAATGTTTTTAGAAATTTCAAAAAAAATATATTTTTTAAAAATTTGTTCCAAAGACAAATCCAAAACTGTTGAATATACAAAGAAATTATCTAAATAAAAATGTGCATCTCCCTGACTACATATGATCTAAAAAATTCATCCTGATTGCATGAGAGGGATAAAAATTATCCCAATTTTTCATTTTAAAAACTAAAAAAATGTAGATTTTGAATTTCGACATTGCTGAGCACAAATTTCAAAAAAAATTAAATAACTATTTTATAAATTCTCTAGGTAATTGACCCATATATGTATATTTCAAGCTTGAAGTCATTTCGAAAATATAGGTTTTCAAAAAAATTAAAATATAGGTTTTCAAAAAACTAAAATACAAAAGAAATAACTATATAAATATTGAAAAACTCAAAAACGACGTTTTAGAGGTCGAAAAAGCTACAGTTTGCTTTATGTATGGTCTTAATCGGCTGAAAATTAAGAATTTTGGGTTCATTTTAAGATAGGGGCTAAAATGGGGTGCTGCTGGAGCAAAAAAGTTGTCCCTCCCCTTGAAGTTTTTTTTTTAAACTTTTTATTTATAAAAATTTTACCTAATTTTTAAAGAATAATTTTTAACCTTTTTATTTATAAAATTTTTTTTATTTTTTAAAGAATAATTTTTAAACCTTATTTTTAAAATTTTATTTATTTTTTTAAAAAAGTTTTTAAAACTGTGTATTTACTAAATTTTTTTTTTTTTAAATATGTACTTTATTGACCCTAAAGCAGCAAAGCAGTAGCGCAAACAACATATCCCACCTCTTCCACCATATCATGCTCTATTGATTTACTGCTTTACGTCATATTTGATCATATATCATCCATAAACATAGCATAAAAATAAGTTTTTTTGTATAAACTTAATATAAAAATAAGTTCTATATATGAACATATATATTTAATAAACCCTGTCAAAAATTTATCATATAACCTATCTATCATACTGACCAGCGAATAAATGCTGACATAAAGTTTTCACATCAATAAGACTAGCATAACATAATCTGAACTAAGGATATAACATACCTAACATACCTTGCGTACGAATAAGCTGCTAACATTAACAGAGTTCCCTACTTAACTGTAAAATAACTAACATTACCTATAAAACTCAACCTAGCCCTACTTTCCCAGCATATCTGTAACATATCAGTGTTAATTTTACATTATCAGAGAAATCTTTAACAAAACATCAAAATTTTATCATAACCTAACCGAACTATCACACTGTCAGCGAATAATTGCTAACATAACAAAGTTTTCATATCAATAAAGGTAACCTAACAAAGTTTTCACATCAATAAATCTAACTTAACATAATCTAAACTAAGAACATAACATATCTAACATACCATGTGTACAAATAATCTGCTATTATTAGCAAAGTTAACAACTTAACAACAGTAAAGTTGCTAACATCATCCAGCAAAACTCAACCTAACCCTACTTTTCCAACATATCTATATCATATCATTGTTAATTTAACATTAACATTGTAATATTTAACAAAACCAAATAAAAATTTAATATAACCTAACCTATCTGTCATACTGATCAACGAATAAATGCTAACATAACAAAATTTTTAACAAATATTATTAACATGACATACACAATCATTATTATTAATACAACAAAAATAAGTTCTTTGTATGAAAATAACATTAAATTTTATTAAGAACATTTTGTTTTTACTATATCATTTTACTCTTTAATTATCAACATAAGCAAAAATTAAACTTATTAATAAGGCTAACATAATATTAACTACACTAGGAACATAATGTAACATAGCAAATCTAACATAACTTAAGTAGAGGTAACTTAGAGATATGCTGAAAAAGTTTGGCTAGGTTGAATTTTGTAGGTAATGTTAGCTACTTTACCTTTGATAAGTAGGGAACTTTGCTAATGTTAGCAGTTTCTTTGTACATAAGGTATGATAGGTATGTTATATTTTATATCCTTAGTTCAGGTTATGTTATGCTGGCATAATTGATGTGAAAACTTTGTTATGTTAGCATTTATTCGTTGGTCAGTATGATAGATAGTATGATAGATAGTATGATATATATATATATATATATATATATATATATA